>CACVKI010143317.1:0-44506 GCA_902732785.1 Trichogramma evanescens | reverse complement strand
ATTTGCGGGGGTCCAGGCCGCTGGGCACCCAAAAAAAAATTTCAACTTTTTTTGTTAACGAAACGGCATTTTATTTTGGGATTTGACCATATATAGCGATAGTCATCGGACGCGTCGTCCCGCCGCGGCCTCTGCGGGTGTTCGTATGGTCTGTCTCTGATTCTCGCGCGGAATGCATATAATAACGCACGTGGTTATACGGTACGTATAGCGGGAGGAAATACTCCATTTTTGGGATCGTGGATAAAAATTTGTGGCTATAGGACTGCAAAATTTTCGCGAATTCGAGGGACGAATTTTTCCCCGCTACTCGGAGGGCTTATACTGCATCGAGGAGAAAAGTAGAGAGAAAAATGTCGATAGAACCCCCTCGAAGGCGTATTACGATCGCCGGGGGTTTGTATCGTGTGCGGTGTACACACGACGTGCGTGTATAGAGATATATAATTTATGCCAAAGTCCGAGCCCCGAAGAAACTTCGATGACTCTGTAAAATATCGCTGATTCTCAGTTTCGAGAGATGTTATCTCTGCGGTCCTGTGGCTGTACACGTATTTATATATATACACACAGACGCGAATTGCAATCCTTTCGTACGGATACCGCCTCCTTCGCTCTTCCTTCTCTTCTCTCTCTCTCTCTCTTTAGCCGTATGTGGCCGATGTCGTCGTATACTTACACTCTTACACATCTACACTCGCGTAAAGCCTTACTTTTTTTCGTGCATTTCTAACGTGTGTGTGTGTGCCGAGTGTATGCGTGTCGTCGCCGACGTCGTCGTCGTGTATTCCCACGTATAGGCGCGCGCGACGCTTTTGTCTTTCGTACGCTCTGGCGCCTCCGCTGCGAGGCGCACTCCTCGCTCTCCGACCTGCATAGATTTTTGATCATCGATTCAGATAAAGGGGATATGTCGAACCAATTAATTCTCCGCTGGTGCGTATAACTTTATATACTCGCTCTCTCTCTCTCTCTCTCGATCGTGTTTTCGGTATAAAGCTCAATTTGCAACGGTCGACAAATCCCAAAGTCGTTCAGAGGGGGCGGCTTAGTTTATGGTTTCTTCGACAATTAGTGAATTACCGATATCGATAGCGATACGAACACTCGTTAAATAAATAACAATAATGATAATAATAACAGTATAAGAGTGAAGATCCAAAGAGACATTTCACCTCTTTCTCCTTACTTTTTTCTTCATTGAATATATTTATCTCTCAGCGGACTTTGGACGTCACGCGGAGGGCGCATATACGCGGGGAGAGCTGTCCCTATGCAAATTCGAATACACATACTCTCTCTCCCTCTCGGGAGGGTACCTTGACAATACAAAGAGCCAGAAAAAAGATAAATATAAGGAAAATAAGGTCCGAAAAGTCTCTCTCTTCGGGCGTGCCGAAAGTGAAACCTGCGAGAGCTGCTGCTGCTGCTGCTGCTGCTGCTCTTCGAGGTTACACGAATTCATATAATATGATGAATGGCATTTTCAACGTAAAAGAAGTCTTTTCGCAAAGTTTCCTTGGCAAGGGAAGATATATATTCACTCCGCCTCGTTGTAACGTCTCGTACACGGCGCTCCGCGCATAAAGAGCAACCGTAGTAGTAGTAGCAGCAGCGGTCGGCGTATATACTACAGAAAAAGGAGCTCGCGCTCATAAAGCACTTAATGGTCCGAGCGAAGTTTGCCCCTGTGTCCGCAAAGTGAAACTACCCACCGGACCGGACTTTTTCAGCGTATAGGGTGTGTGTGTGTGTGTGTACGCGCGTATGTATATGCATCAGCTCAGGGAGCGAAAATCTAATTTTTATCGCGCGCTCCGCGTATAATAGCTCGACCCTTTTTACCTCGAACGTTGCGCGGTTGATTTTAATTATATATATACGCGCGGGGCTGCATTAACGCGGGCAAAGATGTAACTTATACGCGCTCGAGAGCTCACGGCGAGTGCGGAGCTTTTTGGATCAGCAACGCGAGTTCGAGATAATCGAGCGAGAACTACTCTTTCGTTCGACCGAGAGCCAGGAGAGGGCTTGAACTAGATCTTGGACGTGGCCACCGGTCCGAGCATAATTTAGAAAATTATCCACGATGATTTATTAACGCACGTGTGCGTGCGTTCGTGCACACACGTAAGAGCCGTTGCATCTTGTTTTGATGCGCGCATGCATGGTTCATAAGTAAGACACTTTAAGGAGCACACACACACACACACAAACAAAGGAGAGGGTGAAAAGACCAAGACACACGCGTGCAGTATCCCAGAGACGTTTCATCAGATATAACGAAATACCATCAAGCTGCTGCTGCTGCTGCTGCTCATCTCTAATGTTCTAGGAAGTTGAAAAAAAAAAAAACAAAAAAAAAAAATAAGAAAAAAATCATGGCGCGCACGGCACACCGGTAGCCAGAAACTACACGCGCGGAGACTCTGCGCCGTATCTTACGACTCGATCGTGTTCCACTTTTCATTTTATTCGCGCGTTTACCTGCTGCAGCACGTGTTTATCTCCGACGACGCTTCGCGATATCATTTGCATGTGAGAGAGACACCCTTATGGCTACTTGGCTTGCTGCTGCTGCTGCTGCTGCTGCTGTGTGTATGTGCGATGGCTGTTGAATCGCTGAGATGTCTGGTCTGGCCGAGAGAAAGTGTGGGATTTTTGACAAAATCACGTTTTCGACGTCGAAATGTTAATCATATAATACGTACTCGCGCGAGTGTCCACTTTTGCCCACCGCGGTGAATCGACTATGTACTCGTTCGTCCTTTCTTTGGAGCAAAAAAAAAAAGAGCCAGCTGTCAGGTACTTGCCTTTTGTAAGCTCGAACAAAAAAAAAAGAGAGATGGAGAGAGAAGAAAAATCTCATCAATGCGTGCGTTATCTGCCCCTCCGCGCTTTCCAAGGGCTTTGTTAGTCCTGTCAAACGCACACGAGCGTTTTTATCTCTGCTATATGTACGATTTCCAGCTGAAACCCTCCCCGAATCGATCGAAATTTTCGATAGATTTTGTGCCCGATAAATAAAAAAAAAAAAGAAATTCCATCGCGATGTTATTCAACGAAAAATATTTCAATTACGAGACGCGCGCGCTTCCACGTTGGGCGCCAGGAGTAGTAGCGAGCTTTCGCTGCCCTTCGGACTAATTTGCTCGGCATTATCGATGCCCCCCCTACCAACTTTTCACTTTTTTCCGCGAGGGCCATAACTAATCGCAAATATCCAAGATTTCGGCCGTTCTCTCTCTCTCTCTCTCTCTCTCTCTCTCTTTATCGTCTTACAAGAAAAAAAACTTTGGCTCTAATTCCTTCGTGCCCAGCCGTTCGATTGCGCAACTTTTTCCGCGTGCTCTCGAGCTTGTACATCATATACCTCGCGTGTGCAACCTTGCGCGCAGCTGTGAGAAGCCACGGCCAATCGTTTCCTATACATCACCCCGTATACATCTGTTTGTGACAGCCAAAAGTTGCTCGTAGAAGTAGTGGCAGCAGTATAGGCACTTGCTATACACCGTGCCGATATATTCCTCGTCGATTTTATATTGCGCCTCGCGACATAATAAAACATAATATACGACGCTCGCGTGATTAATGACGATCTATATAAATATATGTATAAATGCATCCACTGCAAAGTCGCGCAGGGACGTCCAGTGTCACTATAAGAGCATTTAGCCGAAAATAAAGTCGATATACACACGCTGCGTTGCAGGATACACGACGAACGACGCTATTCATATTAAATGCCTGACGTGCCAAAGCAATATCGGGAAGAATCGCGAGGATCGTCGGGCTCTGTCCCGATCTTCTCGAGGAGGTACGACAACGACGATGATGCAACGTACGGAATGCACAGCCGACAACAAATCTCAGCTTGGTCTCTCGTACTCTGTATCTCTCCCTATCTCGGCCCCTCTCCACCTCGTTACACGTCCCATATACGCGACTACTATTACGGCATTTGCCACGCCGTGCGCATACCATTATGTACTGCTACTGCTGCTACTACTACGTCTCTTTGCCTCGCGTATATATATAAAGATCTCCGCGCGCCGCGTCTCTTCTCTGTCTGCGGCTGGAATGGGCTTGGAAACAACCCCATAACTAAACGAGCTTAAAGGAGCGAGCGAGCGTTATTATGTTTTAGTCTAGACGCGCGAGAGGCGACTGCCGATTGTGCATCGTTTCGCTCGGGCTCCAACAATCGATATTGTGTATAATGCTCCGCGCGTTATGTCTGTGTGTGCGTATTATATAGATAGATAGATAGAGAGAGAAATAGACACGTTTAAGTGCTACACGTTTGCGGCCAAATTTATATCAAAACTGAACCCGCGTAGGAGTAAGAGCAAGAGGAGTACGTGCGTAGAAGGGAGGAAGGGAGAGTAAAACGCGAAAGTTTTTTTCCTCCTCCTCCTCCTTTGCAGCTTGTGGCGTTCGATCGAGCGGAAACTCGCGCGCGAATTCGCAGAAACTGCACACGAACTGCTTAGTGTTGTAATGTACGCGTGCAAACAAGCGCCCCGGCGACGACGACTTGGCTACTCGATCTCACGGCGCTTCGAAATTGATCGAAATTTACATTCCTTCTCGCCTCGATCTTCTCTCTCTCTCTCTCTCGCGTGCGTAGCCATTAAGGGTGCATTATTATACACACACGATTGAAAACGAAACGTACCGATATACACACCGGCGTATATCATCGGCGCCATAGGCAGCAGCAGCAGCGCCGAACGAAAAATCGAAGCAGCTCTCGGACTTCACGCCGTGCCGCTGCTGGCCAAGGTGCGTTTATATATATGTAGTCACGCACCTCAACTGCCGTGGCTGCTGCACATTAGGAGCTATACCCAGGGCTCGTGTGCCCTTCGCCTCGTTAGTGCACAGGCTCGCGATTCTTTGTTTTCGGACTCAAGCTTGTGGTGTGTGATATTATATTATACGGTGTTGTATATATACCCCCCTGCCGTTAAAACAATCACTCGTGTGTCTGTCTGCGTCCGTGTGTGTGTGTGCTCGCGTGTGTGCGCTTGACACGAGGTTCGGTACTGCGAGGCGCCTCTCGACGACGACGACGACGACCGGCCGACAAAAGGAAATTTATCGATTTCACGAAGGGCGTCGAATATCGCGCCACAAAAAACGAGAGCCGAAATGAAAAGAAAAAAAAAAGAGGAGAAGAAGAAGAAAAAACACCGAAAAGATTTACTCGCGAGCTCGTAATGATCGATCGATTTCCGAATCTCGAAACAACCGCTCTTTGGCGAGAGAGAGAGAGAGAGAGAGAAAAAAAAGCGATACTAGTCACGAGAGATACACGCGAGAGGAGGCCGATTCTTTTTCGAGCGCTGCAGGTTAATTAAATACGTGTATACACTCGAGATGATTTTCCGCGTGCGCGTCTTTTTCGCATTTTGAAAGACGCATTCCTTCTCGCGGCTTAATTGATTGTTCGAGAGAGAGAGAGAGAGAAGGAGACTCGCGAGAAATTTACAATACTTTTTGCGTATATCATGTATACACATTGTGTCGCTGCGAGTGCTCCTTAAATCATTCGCTAAGGACGCTCGCGCGCACATAATACCGGACCGCGTACACAGTGACACTTTCTTGTTATACATCACTCCATTATGACTTACGTATACGGTGACTATGATTTGTACATCTACGTGTATTTTACAATATACACGCACAAGCGCGCGCGCGGACGCACGTCAGAGAAACGACACGATATTCTTCTCGGTATGTATCTCTCCGCTTGTCAATTAATACTTTTCTTGACCCCGCAGCCCTTCGCGCGCGTGTCATGCATATAATAATATCGGTATATGGGTACACAGTGCAACGTACGCCTGTGAAATAATAATCTCACACACACACACACACACGCACGAGTCGCGAAACGAGGCAATTTTATCACCCGCATTATGATTGGCGCGCGGGCATGAAATTAAAAGCCGCGCAAACTCAATTACGACGAAATATATATTGTACATCGTGTGCGATGTACGCGATCGCTCGAGAGACAGAGTCTTATCCCGTCAAAAGGTACGCACGCGCGTATACGTATATACGTTTAACGTCGACGTCTCGACTCACTTTTATAATGCAAATCTTCATCATCGCGTCTCTGTGTGTGTGTGTGTGTGTGTGTATCCTTCGACGATCTCGCACACGCGTCGTCTTGTGTGTACCACGAGAGGCTGCGCAGCGACGAGAGCCGCGCAGAAGTAACAGAACACAGAGCGAAACGGCCAAAAGGGTTCACGCTGTTCACACGCGCGCGACACACATATAAACACGCGCGCCGCGAGAAAGAGAGCCAATATACACTCGTAATAAACGTATACACATTATATGTGTGTGTATACAAAACAAGCAGAACTCGAGTCAGAAGAGTAGCAGCAGCAGCAGCAGTAGAAAGAAAGAGAGAGATATTGCATTGTGTGTGCGACTATGTGTGTGTGTGTGTGTGTATGCAAGCAAGATCCTTTTTTGCATCCCTTTTTCGTGCGTGTCTTACGTGTAGAAAGAGAGAAGCGACACGCGTTGAAATACACACGCACACACACATAAACGCGTGTATATATATTGCACGCTGGTGACGTGCGTCAAAAAATTTGCTTCAATCTTTTTTTACCTCGTTCTCTCTTTCTCTCTCTCTCTCTCTCTCTTTCTCTTTCTCTCCGCGCGCGAAGAGGCAAATTGAAAAATATAATGGTAATGGGACGGCTTCTTGGCAGTATACCTAAAAAACATCTCTTCACCGTTGCTGCTGCTGCTGGGCCCTTTTGTTGCAACACGCGCGCGCGCGCTCGTATCCATTCCCAAACATTTTGAAGCTCGTATACGCGAAGATGTGCATATTATATGTGTATACGCGCCGAAAGAAGGAGAGAGGAAGAAAAAAAAATCAAGAGAGACAGAGGAGCCAAAGACGCGAGAGGATATTTCGGTATTAATCATCGCGCGCGATGGCGGCCGGAGAATAAATCACGCGCGCGAGGTGTTGAACCCATCGTTGATATTTTGCGTATCGCGTAAGGATTTTTTTTCGTTGAGCCTGCGTGCAAGATTTTTCTCGTTTTGCGCTGCTCTTTTCCTGAAGTTGAATTATAAAATACGTATCGATTTTTGGAGTCGAGCGGTTACTCGGCGTGTAACGCAGCTTTATCTTTGTATTTGCTGCTGTATAGAATTTCTTCGGTTTGTCAGCCTGGCTTAATCTCCAAAATGAGATCTAGGAGTTCCCAACAGCAGCAACAGCAGAAGCGACTAGCCCAATTTGTACACCCGATGCTATCGACTCGAAACTTCTCGAGTCTCACGAGCGAACTCCTACTATACTACTCTTCGTTTTTCTTTTATTATTTTTTTTTCTAATTATAAAGATTTGACATTCGCTTGTATTACAAGCGAAATAATTATGTAATTTTCGGGGAGGTCTAGACTCGTGAATGCAGGCACATTCGCCTAAACAATTCGGCCGTAAACGCAGAGGGCCACGGAAAACAAAGTGGATGCTATCAGTCTCATTCTCGTTTTGTCTCGCTCGCGTCTGAAGAAACAGCACGGAGCTTTTTAGAGAATGATACGAGTCGCTTTTGTCTCTCGTCAGGTCTCTACGTATATACGTATTTTAATGCATGCTATTCGTTCGGGGCTTTTTGTATACGGATGAATCCCGTGATACTTTGGTATTTTATAAAATGCTATTTATTTCGTGATAAATTAATTAACTGAAATTTTTTACGAAATCATTTCAATTACAACGTCTCTCAATCGCGTCAACTATTTCAAATAATATGCAATTACAAATTCGCATTAACGCATGTAATTTTTTATGAGTTTTTAACTTAAACTCATTTATTTTTTAATGGTAAATGTTTGGATGACCAAAAAGCCTTGCTTCTGTTTCCCTGTCGGATCTGAAAAATAGTTTAAAGATCTAAACCTAAGGCAAGGATATACTACTGTAAAATGTAACAATAGAAACCCATTTATGCGCTCATCGGTGAAGAGCTTCAGATTTCACCGGTAGATGTCCTACTTGATTCCAAACAAGACATATTAGAGTTTAGCCAATAAACTACTACTACTCTCATCGTCGTACGAATCATTTGCATTTGATTTCTCGAACAACTGGTGCTCGCCGAAAAATTTCATGATCATAACTGCTTTGCTTTGGTCAAAGTCGTAGCTCCTTCTCCAAATTTGCTCAACCATGGCCAGAGCGCCGGATGCTAGTCTCAATTTGAAATAGCCAGCTTCATGCAGCTCCGGCTCCAATATATGCTTCAGTTGGATAATGAAGCGAGACTCGAAAGGAACGTGATTCATGATCACATCGAGTACGTGCGGCATGAGACTCGAGACTGATATTTGTATCGGCGTCCGACTCGACTCGTTCTGAACGTCGACCCGCACCAGACGAGTGACTCTTGCATCGGTTTTGAAGAGAGACTCCAGCAATTCGGCGTTGCCCCGCCGACAAATAACGTTGCATAAATCCGCACTTATGCCACGCATTTGCGTTGCATAGGTGGCGTGGCGTTTGTCTGCACGGTTTTGAGTGCTGACATAGCCGTGGTATAAATAAACTTATTCAAATATTCGAAAATAAATTGAAAAAAGTTCTGTCCGTGCCGGGATTCGAACTCGGATCGAGTTGGAATTGCAGTCCGGTGCGCTAACCACACGACCACACAGAGGTTGTTACTAATGCAGGTCAAGCTTCTGATTTAAGTTGTGCACATTTGAGTGGTTTTTGTATTGTATGAATGTATACAATAATAAATCGATTAGAATTTTTTAAATAAACCTGCGAAGGAGGTCCACAGATTTTCCTGTACACATGTAGTAGGTTATGCAGACGACAATATTCAATAAGAATATCAATGAATATCAGCATGACTTATCGCTTCACACAATCTCATTATTTTTGATTCGTCGCTTGAATACATTTGTCGCTGCATGTCGTACCGATTGTCCTGTTTAAATGGATGAATTCACACCTACATAAAACAACCATAATGGCATTTTTTTATAATTTCTCGCTGCGCTCGAATCTGTAAGAGATGCATAGTGAAAGTAGTAGTAGTAGTAGGTTTATTGGCTTTAATGTATATTACACAGCCACGTTTAACTGAGGATGCGTCGTGAAAGTGTGAGTCAAGCGTAGTGGCGACCTCTCGTGGGCACGACAAGTGCAGTGCTGCATTTGAGAAACTCCAACATTCGCGACGCTACGCAGAGACGTTCCGATTAAGCTACTTTCACCTTTACTACCAGTTCCGAATTGATGAAAAAATAAGCTATTTGTTTTACTGTTTTTAATTTATTTTTGACTTTTACTGAATAAAATATCAAAAGGTCCGCGGAATCACCCATGTACGTTCTGCTCTTCTTCGTGAGAGAAAAAAAAACAGAAAAAAATGTACAACAAAAGAATATACTAAATTGATTTCTTTTACTTTTACAATAATAATGTATGAAACTCTCATCGAGATGTGCTAGTTATAAGTGACGTCGCGTAAAAGCCCCGGATCGAGATGTACGCACGACATTATGTCGATGCACTCTAATTGCATCGAAAATAAAAAAAATTAGAAACGAATAGGTCGAATCGTCAAGTGTCCAGCCGCACATGATACAGGTACACGAGTTCTTTGTTTCTTTGCTCCGCTAATTTACTGCGCTCGGCCCCGCACGCGCCCCAGCTGGGCAACGATCATCTCTCGCCTCTGCGAGAGAAACAAAATGTTATATTATAGCGCGATGATATATCTTGTTTTCGTGCACCTCGTCGAGAATCTTCGAGACTCCTTCGCCATTTATGTTCTCTTTTTTTTTTTGCAAAATACTCTTTTTGAGTCGAATCGATACGATGCTTTGGGCTTTATGTAACACCTTTCGGAACGGAAACGAATAGGCTCGCGCGCCGCCGCGGGAATTCGATAATTATAAAGTTATCAGTTAGCCCATTCGTGCTTTTTGCCCTCGCCAAAAAACCAACTCGACGGCAAATAGTGAAAACAAACAAACGCTCGTATAATAGCTTATTAGAATGATTAATGTGATATTTATTCATAGAAGTGTTTATTTATTGCGCGCTGATAGATAGCCCCATTATTTCTTTTCGCAGCAGAAATAATTATCAACCAACCAACCCCCCCCCTTTTCTTTCTCGTTCGAGGAATGGAAATATATCGATATGGAGAAAGAAAGAGAGAAATTCGGGAATTTAATTTGCGGAACCTCGGATAGCTCGTTCCACGCGCGAAGTGCAGGGCAAATGTTTGCAAAAGAAAGAAACTATAATAAAGCTCTCTCGCGTTTGGGATGAACGCTTGGGATGTATAATTTTTCCGACTTTCGAGAGAGAGAGAGAGAGAGAGAGAGAGAAAGAGAAAGAATCGGTTCCCTCCGAGCGTGACTGTATACATATCCATGTGTATGCAGAAATACACGAGCAGCTAAGTCGCAGGAATATTGATTTTTCAAACGTGAATGTAAATTGTCTTGACTCTCTGTGCAGTTGTCTGTGTGTGCGTGTATGGTGTCTAGCAGTGTAAATCATTGCTCCCGATCTTGACTCCTGGCGCTGTGCACAAAACATAGAATGTTTACATTATACATATCTAAAACGACTTCTCGAAATTCCTACGTGGCGCTTATAATACATCACCACCACCACTGCTGCGGAGAGCGTAGCGGTGCACCGAGACGAGGATATATGCAAAAGGCGCGCGCGCACAGCCGATAATTGATGGATATTTCATTTAAACACCGTGGCTTGCGTACATCGATCTCCGCGCGCGCGCGCGTGTGTGTGTGTGTGTAACACGCCTTTCAAACGTGCACGTATATTATAGCTTTTGAAATAAACGCGTCGCGCTCGGCAGCAGCTCTTATCGGTCAGAATAATAATTTTGCTATATAGCCACGCGCGCGAGACGACAAAAATCACTCTCGTTTCAATATTATGATACTTTCGCGATGATAAAAGGCATACAGCATTGCTCTGTACTCGTGGGCTCGAGCTCGACCGTATAGTAGGCGATGACGTCTGGAGCACGCTCGATTACACGCGGGATTTTCAACGATTCTCGAGCCACGATTGCAACCCCTCTTTACATACCGATTTTGAACGCGCTTGGCTCATTTTCTACGTGTTCTGTTATTCGAGCGTAAGTGTGAGGGCTTTTACGCGTTATATAATTTGCACACACACACACACAGGCAGCCGTGTGTATCGTAATTGAAGTCGCACTCGACGTACCAGTGTAGTATCGAGCCTCGCACTCGGAGCTTTCTGACCCATTTCGCGTGCGCTACCAAACGGAGCCCGGTGCACACAGAGTAATAGTAGTAGTAGTAGCAGTATATAGTAGCTATATAGACTTGCGCATGCACATCGCCGCAGGAGAGGAGAGAAGAGGGCCGTTTACGCTTTGAGTATATGTCGAGCGGTTCGTCGAGTATTATACAGTCTCTCTCTCTTACTCTTTTGCGTCGCGCCTCGAGGCCGTGCGCCAAAGCCCAAGCATATATAGCGAGCAAGCAAGGAAGCAAATGGGATACGCACATATAACGTCGCTCGTATATCAGTTGGTGGTGGCCATATAGCAGTCTATATGGTTTTAGCTTTTACCGCTCGCCTCGCGCGTCTCAATCTCTCTCTCTCTCTCTCTCTCTTTCCTACCCTCTATAGATGTACACGCGCATACACAGTGCACCTCACTTGGAGAGAAAGAGTATACATATTATAAAGCCAAATGGCATTTCAGAGCTCTCGACTCTCGAACGCGCGCTTCTGTCTATGTGTATGCGTGTGTGTGTGTGTGTGTGTTTGTGTGTGCCACACGAGAGAAAGATTTTATTGTTGCTTGTGTGTATATATGGTACACAGCACATAAATATGAGGCAGTGATGAATCGATTCGATTCGCGCGCGTTATGTGCCGCGCGCCGCGCCGACTCCTATTATACACCTTTTGTTTTACCCAACTGAGATTTGTTCTATATATATGACGCGTGATTCGTTTATGTTATATATTCAATAATAATATATAACGGGTCCGTGCTGTGTATGGCACGTCGAGCTTCTGCGCCCTCTCCGATCAAATAGGCCATTTACGCGCGCATGTGTGTGTGTGTGTGTGTGTGTGTGTGTATCGGGACTCGCGCGCGCTTGATTGCATTCCGTAAGAAGAGCCCGCCTATTCTGGCTGTACTATACAGATATATACCTATAGGCGCGCTCCAAAGCGCAACGATCCTTTGATCTTCGGGCGTGTGCATATATGTGGCAGCAGCTATGTAGTGCACACGCGCGACAGATAGAGCGAGAAGAGTTAGGCGCGTTGGGTTCACCGGGGCTCGAGACAGATATATAAAATTAAATAAAAAATAATAATAATGATGATGATCGTTAACTTATATAAATGCAAACTCTGCGCTGTGCGAGCTTCTTCATAAATAATGATTCCTATAACCCAATAAATAGTCTGCCAATTACGCTTGAGACAAAAATGCCTATACGCGGTACCAATATCTACCTCCTCCCACGTGTCGTCGTATTTTTTTCCAAGCACCACCGCCGCCGCGTCTCTCTCGTAAAAGAGAAGAAGCGAATTTCGTTGCGCTCTTACCTGTACCGAAAAATTAGCTATCGGCGGCTTACGCGTCACTGAGCTAAGATTGAATTTTGAGGAGCGCGATATATATTAGGAACAGGACAGCGGCGTGCATTTCTCTCTTGAAAAACGGGATGAGTGAAATGGCGTATGCTTTAAAAACGCACACGGTGATTGGCCATCGACTGGCGCTGAGTCTTGTGGAAGCATTGCGAGCGTTTTGTTACCAGATCATCAGAGAGGGCGTTAGGGCGAAAGCTAAATTGTAGTCTGAGACACAGATCAAAATGGATTTTCCTGTTAAAACCATTGCGGTGTAACTAACATAATTAGAATCACAAATTTTGTGAAGTTTTATTTCTAACTGCTGTTCTTTACTACGCTGTAAAAAATATTAAAAATTCAGGACAAAATTCAAAGCCATGGCTCAAAGGCTAAAAGTCAATTCGAATAATAATTGAGTAATGTATTGAAGAACACGACGGATATTTCTTCTGGAATCCCAGAGAAGTATTTGTTCTCGGATTTACCAGAGCATTAAGATTTATGCGATACAAAGTAAATTTTGTAGATTTTTATTGGCAAAATTTAGAACGAAATTGTCAAAAAACATTGGATGCAACGGAAAATACTTTTGGAAGTACCAGAGCAATCTGTTAGCTTGATTACAAAATAAGAACCACTTGTTAGATGTACAATACGCTTTTTTTTTACCGAACCCATCTCTAAAGACCTACTTTATTTTTTCGCCGCCAGATGGCCATGGAGACCTGAGCGCGTCCCCGCAAGCGAGTGGACCCCGCCAGGGGTTAAGAGTCGGGCCATTCGATAAATCAATTAATAGTTTACTGTTGATACCGGAACTTTCAGCAAATCACTACAAATTTCAGCTGTATGCAGATGATTAAATGAAAATATTTTATTTTAAATTTAGAAGAAAGAATTATTGTGACTAGTGACTGAAAATTAAAAAATTAGAAAATAAACTAATTTTCGGATGATAACCCCAAAGATTTTTCAGAAACTAACACTGGAAATGGAGTTATTATTCTTAATTTTACGTAACCGAAACTAAATTAAAAAAAAAATTTCGAATTTGTTTTCGGTTACGTTCAACAAACTTCTTCTTAAAAATTAAACTAAAATGTTTGACAGTGTACCAATTGATTTGGAAAAAGAATTATCAATAATTTATTTTTTAATTTTATTTTGAAATTAACATTTTTTACTTGATAGTAATTCAGTTAATTGTGTCGATTCTGCTTGACCCTTTACATCCATACGTAACTGTGCAAGAAATGAGTGGAATTTCTGCGTGTTTTCATTTTCATAAACCATCAGCCGGACTTGTCCGGTGACAATGTCACATTGAAAAACACGTTTATACAATTAGCAGTCGATATCGATCGTCAGAGAGGCATAAAATTACGAAATCGACGCGTCGAGTCAAAATTAAATTTTCGGGTCGTGCCTCCGCGCGTTTGTGTGAGCGCGTCGTCGTCGTCGCGGCCTGGAAAATAAAGACAAGTCGTAAACATAAAAGCTCGGCTATGCAGCTAGAGAGAGAGCCTCGTACCGTCGTATTTACGCGTTACAAAGTATAGTATTATTATAAGCAGAAACGGGTTAATAAAGTAACGAACGATTCTCACTCGTGTGCCTACTCACACGTATAATGCCCATGTATAAGCTGCCACGAGCTTCGAGAGTCCAGCGTCCAGTAAACACACACGCGCGTATACACCGCTGCGTATTATGTATAAAAAGGTTCACACGCGTGTAAAAGCCGATGGTTTTCTTATCCACACACACACACACACACGTATACACGAGATGCAGCAGTGTACGTACGTGCCGCTGCACAGGCCTTTCTCGCGCCCAGTGCCCAGGCTTCGCGCACTTTTCTCTCTTTGAACGACGGCTCGTAAATCTCTGGCATGTTTGCCTCGTCGCGCGCGCCATAGGCCATACTATATGTATACACGCATGGAAAGAGTACGAGAGAGGTTCAATGTCGACCGTTCGTCAAACACACACACACACGCGCATGCATGCATGTACGGAATATAATATACTCAGCCGAGAGTTCAGCGCGAGCCTCGCTCTTGTAATATCGGAGTCACTTTCTTACGCTCATATACTTATGTTTATTAAATTCCATAATGTATATTATTCTCGGTTTCGCGTGTCCGTGTGCGTACCGTCGCTCTCGCTCTTTGTCAAATTCTCAATGGTACGCGTGTGTCCATATCATATCGTGTGGTATTATGCATAGCAACGATATTTTCGCGCGCGGCAAGTGCGTTGAAAAAGCTCGAAACGTAATTTCGAATCGTCGAGTGTCGATCTCAGGAGATCGTCGCTGCTCTCATACCCGGTCCTGGTTATGCATATAAACAGTAAATGTATAAAATGCGATCTCGCGTATGTATATATGCGTGCACGGGTTATTAATGCGCGCGAGAGAAGCTCCTTCGAGTAAGAGCAAAAAAAAATTCGAGAAACGGAGGTAGAACGAAAGCAAGAGAGAGAGAGAGAGAGAGAGAGAGAGAGAGAGAGCGAACGAGTATCATCGTCCAATATACATTCTGGACGCGTGTATATATACGCGATAGGGATCTCCCACGCCCAGTCAATCGAAGCTTTATAGACCAGCAATTATCGCTGCCTCATGCTCCGGACCGTATCGCGCGGAGGAGCGAGCCGCATATCATGCGTAGCCATGTTATAGGTATATCATACGTGATGCACTCGCGCGCACACACACACACACACGCGTGTACTCACATGATCGCCTGTTTATAATATAGAGCCCACCCATAGTGGGTCATACGTATAATACGTGCGAGTATATATTACGCACACGAGTACGCGGCCGAGCCAAATTTTCAATTAATCCACCAACCTTTAACCCAATCGGTCCGCGCGCCACGCACTGCGGCTTCAACCGAGCGTCGCCGAGGGGGATTCTTAGAAATTTCGCAGCGCTTTTCTCACCCGCGCGCGTGCATGAAAAATCGAGCTCGCAAGCCCCCCAACCTCGGTATGCGGTCACCCCCTTCATTTATCAACGCGAATGTTCGTCGTATGTAGTCGCAAAATTATGGGCGCGAAAAATGAAAAGAATATTAAAAAAAACATTTTGCTCGCGATTACTCGAACGCTCTTCTTGCGCATACCGCGAGAGATAACCCGTGGTGTTGTGTGCGCGCTCGCGCATATCTATACCGAGCGCTCTATACATTTAAACGTGTAAAAGGATGCGTCGGGCGATAAAGGCCGATGATCGCCAAGCGCAATGCCACGCACGGTCGAAGATTTCGCCTCGACTATGCATTATCCCGAATCGAATATACTCATCTCGTTGCTCGCGACGAGTACACCGCGCGACGATGCCATCGTATAATATGTCGTCTAGTTAACGCAGTTCGACTCTTGCTCTTCTTCTTCGTTGTGTCTCTTTTCACTCGGGCAGCCGAGAGAAGAAAGAGGAGGCCTGTCGAATGTTTACTTTTCTTTCTTTTTTTTTCTTTTTGGCTGCAAAGACTGAAGAGAGATACGCGAGGTATGTGCAAGCGCGCAACTCGATATCCAACGACGTCCAAGACCATACGACGACGACAAAAATTGAAGATCGATTTTGCATGAGCTGCAGAGAGAGAGAGAGAGAGAGAAAAAGCTCGCCCTTTCTCGAGCGCCGAGATACGCGGACAATGCATATAATTTTCCTATACCCGTTCGCGTGTCGTTGTCCTCGTCGTCGAGCACGAATAATCGCGCGCGTGCGCGCTCACAACTCGATTACGCTCGGGTGTCTGTCTGTATGTGTGTGTGTGTACTGTACAACGACACGTGTATATTGGCTCGTTGAGACACTCTCGCGATCGTGTCGTTTTTTTTTTTGTACCACTAACACGAGATTCGAGCAAGTTGCATCTCACGTGTTGTATTGGCTGCCGATAGGATATCCCGATCGAGCGAGACTAGCCCCTCGTACCTGCTCGGAGCCGATCGATCAATTCGAAAAAGAGATAGAAAGGAAAAAGAAACAACGACAAAAATCATGATATTCCGCATTGGAAAGTCGAGCTATTAATTATTGCTCTAAGCGCCTTTAAATAGATGACTGGATGATTTTGCGCAGCCTAAATATATTTGCCTGCGTGTAATAACAGCTGTACTGCACGGCTAAATATAACAGCTTTATCGAGCCCCTGCTTTTATTATAAAATATAAAAGCCATCCGACGCGTTTCTATAAGAATTGTAATTATTAATTAACCCAGAAATAGTCTCGTCTCAACATTATACATATATCCATGTACTCATGCACACATTTATTTATTCTTCTTTCTTTTTTTTCTCTGTTCGCAGTCGGTCGCCAGGAATTTGCAGCCGGAACAGCAGTGAGTATCGTGACGTTTATGCGCGCATACCTTTTAGCGTACGCACGTACGCAACAACCGCCAGCTTGTGTATAGTGCAGCAGCTTTCACAAAACGGCCTTCGCGGACCATACGTTAAAATGAAGGAAAAAAAAAATGAAAAAAAAGTCAAATATGCTCGAGCAAGGATTCAATTACCTCTGCGATCATTGTCTCCTCGCGGTGCGAAAGTTGTCGAGGTGGCGTTTTTTTTTATCCACAAACGGAGAAAGAGAGCATTGAGATTTATATTCATTTTTTTTCTTCTTTTTTTTTAACTTTTAGCATCGATATCCTGCAGTATCATTAATTCGATAACGTTAACAGGTTCACGACTGCCATACTGATAAAGTCATTCCCGAACTTGAAGTACATCATCGACCTGACCAACACATCCCGCTACTATGACCAGCAGGTAAGCGAGCTTGAATTTTATCTTGATTATTATCATTATTAAAAAAGGAGAAAAAAAAATTGAGTGCAGAAATTGAATGAGCGCCGAGAGCCGAGCGAAGTAAAAAGTTCTTCTTCTCATCTGCGTGCACGCGAGCGAGCTGAGCCGGGTACGAGGTCATTTCTCTGATTCTATTAAGCGTTTACGAAGATCAAGAACTAATTTTACGAAGCCAAGAGTGGGAGAAGAGAGGAAAAGCTTCGGCCAGAACTAATGACCTTAATATTGAATTTGCTTTATAGCCTCTCTCTCTTTCTCTATATATAATAAAAGCTGCTCTCGGGAGCTCACACTTACAGCTGTTGCTGTGCGCCACGGGCTGCGTTCGACGGTACTGCTGCTGTAGCGTCCAAGCACAGTCCGCGGGTTAGTACACCGTAATATAGCGCACTACTATACCCATGGCCTCTATATGCTATACGTATATAAACCAGAAAAAAAAACCGCCGCAGCGCGTAATAAAAGGAGCTTATGCTTTATCTAGGTCACTTGATAGGATTATTATCAGGATTGAACTTACTTTCGATAATAGAAATATAAGAGGCAAGAAATCGTTTATTTACGTAGGATGACGACGACGAAGACGACGACGACGACGTTGAGGCGGTCGCGCGACGAAGAAAAAAATGTAAAATTTAATAACTCCATCGATATTAGAAATGAGAATTTTCTATCTCTACATTTTTCCTATTCTCTCTCTCTCTATTTTTTCTTATTTTTGAAAATTTTCTTCCTGCCTCTATCCTCGATTCAATCATGATCGCTTCGCGGTTAAATTGATATACGAAGATAGCAGCCGAGCATTAATTACGAGAGCAAAGATCCAAAGCCACATGCGATGTACATATAATGAGCTGCGCGTGAACTATCTTTGCTAAAATTGCGCGTCTCGTTTTATTTACGATGAAAATCTGTAAGCGTTCGCATGACGCGCGTGTCTACGGTGATACGCGCATGATACGGTACGAGCGCCAAGGTAAAATTTTTCTCTATGGGCACGCTTCCTCATTTCCATTTATTAATTTTATTTTTTTGGCTCGTTACATTGCCCTTTTTTTGCAAATAGTAATTGCGCCCATACTCCGTAATGTCTTGAGTAATCGTTAATCATTTTGAATTTCGATCGGAGTGCAATATTGCAAGAAGACGAAATAGAAAATTATTTATCGCTCGATTTATACGCGCCCATTGAGACCTTTTTTCGTGCGCGCGATTAGTTCATCAATTTTTCTGCTTCGTTTGCAAGCCTTGAATTAAGTCTCTTTAAAAAAATAAAATGCCATTGTCACAATGCACCCGCATAATCTCTCACTTATCGACCCTCGTTACAGCTCATTTTTTTTTTCTTCGTTTCGTTGTCTCTCGTCGCAATTAGGCGCTAATAATAGAAAAGGAACCACCGCCCTGAGATGGCAATTTAGAAATCACAAACGCGCGCGCGACTATCAAATCTCCTCCTTTAGGCCGTCGTGCGCATACAATACACACGCACATACATACATTTATACGCGTTCGCAGCAGTACGAAGAAAAAAAAAGATTGCGCTCGAGTTCTCTCTCGGTCGGTTTCGACGAGAGATGCGCATCTCGAGTGATTGATAACAACGCGGTCAGTCCCCGTATGTACCCGTGTGTGTGTCTGTGTGTGTGTGCATGGCGCGTTGAGACGCGCAATATAACTCGTTTAAGAAAAAGAGTATGTACCTCGGGACGTTCGCTCGTTTGGCTTTATAAAGAGAAAAGAGGGCCCCCCCGTCCTATCTCGCTCGCGCGCGCGGCGACCACCTCGCGCGTAAAGATAAATGTCTTCATTTCGCGTGTGCTGAGTATGTACGCGTGCAAGCGCAATCCTCGAGTGAGCAACGGACGTTTTCTCCGAGTCGATCGCGTGGGTCAAATTTATGATTGTATTGTTACTTTGCATCATTCCATATGCGATTACAGGAATAAACACTTCTATTTGAGAAATAAACTGTAATAAGTCAACTGCGCGTTTCGAATGCGACATCTATTGGCGACTTATTAAATCTATTTTGTAGTGTATGATATGTTAGGGTGATCGTTATTTTCCTAACTGTTTGGATCCTCGCTTTCGCTCGTTCCTAATTCCAGTAATCTGAATAAAACTTACTAGAAATAATTAAATAATCGTTATGTTTCGTAAATCGCAATGCTTCAAACGAATTTTCACGAGTTGACTTAACAATTAACTCATCGTTTCTCTTGTATTAATTGAAAAATTAATAGAATAAAAAATGATCGTCGCAAAAGGTCTGCAAGCGATAAAACTGCAAAGCTCCAATTCTATCGAAAAAAGTAATCGCGTGGACTCGTGCGTTTGCTCAAGTCTGAAACCACATTTATCAAGAGTTTAAAATTTTTTTTAAAGTTCGGCCTCGGACCTCACAGGGCAGCAGCACAATATATTATATTTAACTTTACATACCGGCACAAAGGGGCCAGCGCGTTCCTTTTTGATAGCCTGCAAACGTCTCTTATACATACGTATAATAAATGTAACAGACTCATTCAACTGTCCCGCGCGTAATTATCGTGCGTAATTTTTCTCTCCCCCGCAATTCGCGTCTCTCGTTATATGCGCGCGTACCGCATAATCAAATTAGCAAATGAATTCATGTACGAGAGTCTTTTAGCGTGTAATCGTGATTAAAAAACAAAAAAAAAAAGAAGAATGAAAAAAAAAAACAACAACAATATAATGACAGTAATCATCGTGCCCGCAGTCGTCGTCGTCGTCGTTGTCGTCGGTTTAGCACGCCCGCGAAACCGCACGAGGCGGACATCAAACGATTCGCAGCTCGCACGCGTAAGCACAATTGCAATAGAGAAATTTAATTAAGACTCGCAGCTGAGCTTGGCTCGACTCGCGCACACACGCGCCACATGCGCTTGTTATAATAAATACGTATGCGTGTGTATATCTCTTATGAACGTGATGTGTTTGTTGTTTGTTACATGTGCTCACCTCTGCCTACCTCTCTCGTGCACATCAGGATTTCACCAAAGCCGGCATCAAATACCAGAAGGTCATGATTCCAGGGATGCAAGTACCGCCGCTGGAGTTCGTTAAAAGGTACGTTCTGAATAATTTACCGCCGCGAGAGCTTGGCTGCTACGCGCGCGCGCGCGCGACCGAGCAGAAGAAGAAAATATCCCTCGTATATTATAATCATAAACTAGGCGCACAAATCAACACAAACGGCGGCCTATATTATAACGTATGTATATAGGAAGCAAAAAGCTATTGCAGTTAATGGCGTTTGTGGGGTATGTGTATATGGGCTGTATCGCGCCAACCTCGATACGATCGAACAATGTGGATGTAAAACTTATTGTGTACTCCTGCGGAATGCATTGAAAGATTTTATAACTTTCGGTAACATCTTCATTCGTCGTACCGAAGCTCAAACTTGAATTTTTATTTCCTAAATCATATTATGGTATCAATGGATGGATTGGAGGAGGGAGAATATACTGAAAAATTATAGTTTTTCGCTCTGAAAAATATAGGAAATTTGAAAATGATGTATAATAAAAATTACTATATTCTCTAGTAATATATGTACCATATCTAATTGCGAGATCTTTTGCTGTAGTATTAAAAGACATTACTATGCAAAATATTGCTCTACGAAAAATTACTATGTTGGGTGGCAAAACTCGTGATACCATTTAGATTGATGAATCGCCAATAGATAGCGAACGAGGATTAGCTAATAGTCGCATTTTTTGAAGTCAATATATTCAAGAATTGTATACGTTTCTTAATCATTGTCTGCTATTTGCTGTTCACCCTCGCTGGTATATAATTGAGAATAGAAAGATGATTCAGATAAGATCCGTGAGTTTTCTTCGTTATTTTTCAACATTTGACGGGGAATCATAAAATTTATACACTTTATCACGATTAACGTGGTACAGCTCATATACGTAAATACTCGTGTTGACTTCGACGTCATCGCACGATCGTCATTATACCTATTGCGCCTGGGTACAAGTAGATACACACGGGCATCGCATTCGCCTACTGAAGTAGCTGCATAATGCAGCTAACAGAGACTTTTCCTTCTGGTCACTCTCGCTCCGCGCTTTTGTACTCGTGTGCTGCGCACATTGCAGGTAGTACCCGCGCGTGGGCGGCCTTGGGCGATTTCGCGGCGCGCGGCATCATCGCCGTGGCGCGCGACTCAAGCGCCTTTATTAATATGATAATGCCCAAGCCGGGTCTAGGAGTTTCTTTTAACAACATATCTCCGCGCGATATAGGCCCGTTGTCTCCTCGGGCTATTATAACAATGTCAAAACAGCGCTCGAGCGCGCGTATAAATGAGAGATTTGTTTCGTAAATGAAATTGCAAGCAAAGCAGCAGCCGCAGCAGCAGCTGAGAGAAAACTTGTTATTATGACTGATCGCGCGACTAATCATTCGTAGTTATTATTATTTTTTTCTACGTACAGCCGAGTGTATATGTAGCTACAACTGCATTCTACGTAGTTTATTATATTGTTCTACAATATAATGTACTTGTTTACGTTGTCAACTCGTCCAATTTATGTCGTACACGAATAAAAAAAATCCTTTCCAAGCCGCGTAAAATTTCGTATATCATCGTCCAGGAACAGAAACATAAAGTACCAATTCTTAAATTATTGAAGTTGGGTTAATATTGAAATTAAAGTAAATACACTGCATATTCACTTGATCAATGTGTGAATTTTGAACTGAAATGAACTGAAAGCACTGCTGCTGTTTTGTGAAATTAAATTACAATACAGCATTAAGACGCACAAGGATTGAAAAATACAAAACTTCAATTTATATTGAACTAAAGTAAACGTGTTGAAAATTGTGCTTGAACTCTTTTCAGGTATTTAATAGTTCACAAGTTACCGTTAGATGGCGTATGGTTGAATTCTTGAAAACCAAAAGAGAAAATGCAAAGTTTCAGCATTAAATAGGAGCTATAAATGATCGAGTTGACACCTGTTTCATCTATATTGTAGGCGCTTGCTTGAAGGACCTTGCAAAATATATAAGGCATTTTCAGAATCTAGATATTTGTGAAAATTTTTAAAGCATACTCTCATATTAGCTAGGGTAACTCCTTATCTCTACTTTTAGATAAAATCTCAGAGTTTTTTGAGCCAATTTTTTAGGCCTCTTGAAAAATAACCTAAGGCACTTAACGCCAGGATAATTGTTCTTAAAGTTGTTTGGTCTAGGAGCTTGATCAAACGCATTTTTTATGAATAATCTGACAACTTTCGGATGCATTGGGTATCCAATCATCGTCTGATCAATCATCCATTGAATTCTCGCATTTGTGAATGTTTTGTGCGTGTTGATCGCACTTGGCTTGTACGTCTCACACGTTTATGATCATTGTATTGAATTTTTTTTTAATTCCCATTGTTTACCATTATACAAAAATCGATATAGATAATTTTGATATTATTGAGTATAATGATTATCGACGACAAATTATTATCGTCAATATTTTTTAAACAAATTCATCGTATTGGTATCGTCTCGTTTTCAATACGATATGGATAAGATAGCGATATTTTTATCGAGTATCGTGAAGCACTATCATCAGCATAAAGAGCATCAGAGTGTTAATATACGGACGTGTTTACGTATTTCTCCGCAAATCCTCCCTATTATACCTGTCTAAAGTTCAAAGATGATGTTCATTTTTGTTACCGCAGTTTGGTTTGTTCTTGAGTTTTTTTGTAATAAAACAAGTTTTTGATAATTAATAGTGTTGAAGTGTCAAAGTCAAATAATATCTCACGGTGTTCGATATATAACACGTATAATTGTTGTCCACGATGTTGGCTATCCTCTGGCGGCCCAAAATTCGTTGACATTACCTAATACTTTATAAGCGCCTGAAAGAGTTTCACTTCAATGATGCGTACGCACACAGGTACGTACCCGCACGAACATTCTCGTAATATCTTAAAAGTATCGTCATTTACTCTCTGTCTCTCGCCGCGTGTGTGCGCACGAAGCGCGCGCGCATTATTCATCATCATTGGCTTTTTGCGGCACGCACATGTATGCGGGGGAGCGCGTTCGCCGCGCACACATTCGCGCCGCCGCCGCTGGCTAATTAACTGCAATAAATGTCCGATGATTTACCGCGAAATCCCGCGTCCCGGGGAAGCCCGCGCCTGTTGGTGCGTGCGTGTGAGCTCGTTTGGCACCGTAAGATTATCGGTATACCCATTTCATTTCTTTTCGTTTATCTCTTCTCTCCTTCCTTTTTTTTTCCTTTCGTACGCTCATTTTTACCTCGGCGAGTTGTATCGTTGCGAGATCTCATTCGCAGAGAATCGATATACGCATGAGAGGATGAAACAACGATGCGCGGTCGTACGGTACGAGTTTACGTTCGCGTTGCACTTCTCGATTTAGTAGAAAGCTTGCGTATAGAGAAAATATCATCTTCGCGAAATGATTCATCGCTCAATCATCTACGCGCGCAAACGTGATGTTTTCATTTATTATTTAACGATGAAAATCCGAATTATGCTAATATTGGCGAACGAGCGAGAAAAATCCACGCGGGGGAGTTCTCAATCGAAAGAATCGTGCGCGATGAAAATTCCGTGGTAAATATCTGCATATTATCATTACGATATTGCGCGCATTGACGATGATTAAACGGCGAAAGAACGCCGTGAGCCACCGAGACGACGTCTTTATAAATATATTATTGTAACGATCGTTGTTTATCGCTAAGATCGTCGTATATTGACTGCTAAATGCACGGCGTGTGCCTCCGTAATATAGCTCGGGGAAAAATTAGCCGTGGAAATTTCGACTGCGCGCTCGTGCCGTTTGGATTATTGTCGGCGCGTAACGACGACGACGACGACGACAACGACGTTTCAACATAATATAAACGAACGTTACCTGCTATTAATTTCTTCAAAGATGGAATTCGTTATTGAAATTTATCGCTCAATAAAAAAAGTTGTGCATGCTCGACGTATAATACTGCGCGCACGCACGCGACTATGAATTCTTGCATTATAAAACTTTCCCGAAAATGCACGCACGCAGGCGCGTCGTTTGCATATAATGCGAGGAATTTTTCTTCTTTTCCTCTTCTTCTTTTTTTTTATTATTGAATCACCGCGGAATTCCCGAATGAAAAACTGAGTCGCGCGCGCGCGCCGTCGTGCGGAGAAAATGGAATTAACGGTGGCGGTACGTAGCAGCGCCGGCAGCTTATTTCGCATCGAGCATTAAAGTGCGTTGATCGTGGCGCGGCTCGCAAATATCCCAGCGCACCGAGAGGGTATATAATATACAACAACGAAGAAGGGGTACACGTCGTTCGTTACAACGCGAATTATAATTCCTTGCCGAAATTGAAACAGCAAATCACCAACGTTGCCCTCGCACAGCTCCTTCGTACACTCGAGGGTGCGGCGGGCTGTCAACTTCTCTGCCGCGTGTTTACGCGTCGTCGTCGTCGTGTAAACTCACTCGCTAAAATAAAGAAAGTCTGACTCGTCGAGTGTGTGTCTAGCGCGCGTAAAAATCCTCGTAAACATAATCCTCGGCTACGTCGTCGTCGTCGAGTTTGGGTGCAAAAATTTTTGCGCGTACTGCACTCGTATCTGCGATGTAATATATGTATAACAACGTCGTCAGTCCATTCTGTCTCTCTGCCGCGAGGCGCACAATGACGCCCGGTGTGTCTCTATATACCAGCTATAGCGCTGCAGTGCGGATACTGCATGTTTGCGTCGTAATTTTTCAGCCGGTGACTTTTCTCTTTCTGTTAACCCGTCTAAGCGCGCAAGTAAGTCAGGCAGTAAAAGGAACTTCTTTATGCGTGCGTGCGTGCGTGCGGCGGCGGCTAGGGTGTCGAAAGCTGGTGCCCGCAGTGTCGCAAGATTTCTTTATATAATACATATACTATTTCGTGTAAGACGACGCGTCCGGGCGTGCGAGGAGGAGCTTTACGAATTCCTGCGTCGCAAGCGCGCGCTTTATACTTTACGATTTTACTATTGCGTAGAGTTGAAATTTGCGCGTGCTCGCGCACTTTAATACTTTGCGTGGCATAGCGACACGCGGCCGGGCGCATTCTCCGCAGCGTAGACGAAAAAAATATAATAATAAAATAAAAAATCATAAACTGTGTGCTCGTACGCTCGCTCGCGCGTTTCCTGTTAAAATTTACGCTCAAGCGATATCTCTATCTCTCTCTCTTTTTCTCGCTTATTATTATTGCCCGTGCGCGCATCCAATCTCCACTATACAGCTCTCGTTGAGCGTGCGCGCGAAACGAGGAAAAATCTTGAACAAATAAAGCACGTTGATTCACGCTGCATGCAGCTATGGGAGTACCTAGTGTAATCGTGAAAAGCTTGTAAAATAGAGGATATACCAGTTATCATCGACATCGGCAGCAGCAACAACAACATAGGCGTCATCTGTTAACACCTTATATTATGCCTGAAGAGAGAAATAGAGAAAATCATGGCAATTTTGCCTCGATATATAAACCACGTGTACACGTGCGAGTAAGCTCGATGTACGCGCATAGGCGCTATACCTGATATACGCGCCTGTATGCGGCCTATAGCAGCCGTCCATTAGCAATAATAGCTCGGAATCTAATAATCGTTTTTTGCTCTCTATCTCTCTCGCGCGCGCGCTTCTTTGAGAGCGACGCGCGTTCGTGTGTACATTTATACGCGCCTACGGCGCGGAGCTAATTAACTCCGAAAGCTCGCGCGCGTATTATATATAACTGCGGGAGCACTCGCTAGCGAGCGATGGCCTAGATTATATCCTTGCGAACGCGAATCCTCGCGCTGAAACGCGAGGGTGTCGACTTTTGTGCACGTGCATCTGTTTTTTTTTTTTTTTTTTTATCCACATTGTAAAAGACTTGTGCGGACAGAGTCGCGTGCGCCGATAAGATAGCGCTCTCGCTCGCGCAAGTTTAACGCGCGGCATTTTTTATATGCTAATTGCACGTGAACGAGTTATTGAACGTCGTGCTGCGGTCGTACAGTATATATACGTTCGCACGATAAAAGAGGACAATCTCGTGTACACCTCTCCATTTTTTTGTTTGTGTTTTGTTTTGTTTTTTCTTTCCCAGCGAACTTCTCCGATTTTCTCGTGCGTGCCTGGATATCGTTTTGAAAATTTTGAAATCAATATTCATATACGTATACACACACACACACACATGACTAATGAAAATTTATCGCTCGCGGACTTTTTCTTTGTGTACTATCGATGAGGTATACGTGTGCACCTTATAAACGTATTTATCGCGTGTGCGCCTATATCGCGCGTTCAATATTATATTCGATCTGCTTTCGCAATAAGGCGCGATACGTGCTCGTGTTTAACACACGACATCGGGATCATTCGGCAAAATGTCGACGTTAGTGTGTGAGTGTGTAAACGTACGTAATATATTTAATATAAAATGCAACAAAAAATGATCGATCGCTCGGCCATTTAATTTATGTAATCTATAAACTTATTTACGCTCGAGCGCGGAGAGATCACGGCAAGCCTTTTTTCGTGTCTCTTGCCCGAGTGTCTCGGTGTCTCTTTCCGCAGCGAATATGTATCGCATACGCACACTCACTAGGTATACCGAACTAGTTACCGGTATAGGCCTATATAGAGAGGTATTATCCTCGAAAAATATCCCCACGTAGTACTTGAATATAAGCGCGCAAGCGACGACTGCGTATCGCCCAGGTAAATCAACTGCAAAGTACATTATTTACTCGTCGATAAGTCAAAACTTTAGTTCTCCATATTACATTCTACATCCATCTCACTCTCTCTCTCTCTCTCTCTCTCTCGGTGGGCCTTTTGAATTCCTCTGTATGTGGCTCTGGCACTGGCTTGGATATATACAATACGCACGCGTGTGTGTATGTAAGCCAAAGAATGCGTCGTCGTCGTCGTCGTCGCTCGCAGTTGTTAGCGCGCCAAGCCTAAGCGACACTTCTGCGAAGATGCTGAATGGGAAGAAACAAGATAATTAGTACACTTAGCGCCCCCCGAGTGCACACCGTAGCAGCAGCAGCAGCAGCAGACATACATGCGCGTGTTGCACATGTATAAAAACGAACGTGTCTCTCAGCACGTTGTTGTTCGTCGCGCCCATTTTATCATAAGTCGGCTGTTCTGCTCTGCGCTCCTCGCGTAATTTTCCGCGCGCGCAAAGCTCGACTCGACGGCGTTGCATTAGAGATCGAAATAATTTGGAGCGAAATTATTGCGTTCGAACGTTTTTTTTTTCATTTTCGTGTCTTATAGAAAGATCGAGAGAGTCGCCGTTGCAGGTAAGCGTCCGTGCGAGAGAAAGGTAAACAAATGCTGCAACGCGAGTGATGAATCAGACTCTCGCTCGCACCTTGTTGGCCGCGTTTCTCGCGTGGGTGTTGGCGTGGCGCCGGCTGCACACGCCGCACTGCACATTGCATGTTCTCAGAGCGAGAGAGAGAGAGCCCCGACCGACGTCTTTATAATCGACTTTTATTTTTATTTTTATTTTTTTATTTTTTTCATCGTGTCTGAGCCGCGCGACGTCGGCCACCGAGAGAACAATGAAGGCGCGCGCGCCGCGACGAGCTGCAATGGTATACACAATAATATAACACTCCGTTGAGCCGGAGAGTAAGTCGATATCCCATAGGTATAGGTATACACACGTGTGTGCGCGAGTTTTCATTCACGTGTGTAATTTGCTACATACACACACGAAAGCTGCAAGACGGCCGCGCGGACGCGCGAAAGCGAGAGAAGGTTGCAAGTGTCGCGCGCGGCGCCGAGCCGATGCGGTGCAGGTATAAAAGGCGCGACGTCGTCGATCACAAGAGGCGTATACAGTGCGTGTATCCCATATAATAATGCAACTTTCCCACTCTCACGCTGCGGTACTGCACAGGCACTCTTCGCAAACACACGCACACACACACACACTTACAATGTGTGGTATTCGAACGAAAGCGTGACGCGATTGATCCCAATTAATTTTTGAAAATCGTTCGCGTATATATATTACGTTTACGTTCCGTACCTGTTCACGTCGTACGAGTGGCAGAAAGACGTTTACGACGCGCGCGTTGCAAATTATTCCAACGCACACTCGAGGCTCATATATATTTATTAGGAGGAGTTCGGAGGAGTTCAACTCTCCGCAATTGTGGGTGGCTTTTTACACGGCTCGAGGTATAAAAAGCACTCGCTGAAAGCTCCTGCTTGACGTTGCCACGGGGGGCCCCCGCGCGCTTAATGAGATAATGTACGCCGCGCGTAAAAACCGAAGAAGGTGTGTGTGTGTACGTTGGAACGCGGACTTGGTCGCTGTTTCCCATTGAGCTCGGGATAATTTTCGGCTCGCGCAGCGGCGACGACGCCAGTCAGCGTTTGCGTGGGTTGACATTGCGCTACACGCGTGCAAGTGTGTGTGTGTGTGTACGATATCGCTTTACGAGGCGAGTTCAACATTTGGGTTTTTCTGGGATCTTTAGATCTTTTTTTACCGTTGTCGCGTCGACTCTCTCTCTCTCTCCCTCTCGACGTGCTTATTATAGACGATACGAATTAAATATTTTTACGTTATGTAATAATACACGCGTGTGCAAAGGCGAAATCGAGACAATGAACGCGCGCGACTATGCAATATTCGCTTTATATATCATTATTTAAGATGCAGGCGATTCTCAAGATAATGACAAACAAGAAGTGTGCGCGTGTATTGGGAGCTTTCGAGACAAACAAGCCTCTCGCTGCTCCTAGTATTTGCTCATCACTCGTGTGACTGTGTGCGCGCGCGCGGAAACTACGTTACGGTACGCTCTTCGGTAATATAAAATAATACTCCGTGCATCGACAACAAATTTACAACTTATATTATTGTTGACGCGTTGCAGTATACGCGCAGGTGCCATGGTTAAAAGTCATTGTCGCGTTCTTCAATGGCATCTCTCGTCGATTGGATATTTCCTGCGTTGTAACGACGCGTTTTCATTGCCTTGTTTATTCGTCTCTTGATACGCGATCGCATCGAGTCGAAAACACTTGTCACGATGTTTCTGGATTTTATTGAATTTTGTTGTTTTGTTTTTTTTTTTTTTTTTCATCGATACACGCGCGACATTGTGTGTTGCCAGCTTCGATCAACGTGTATATCTCAAGATTTGCGTATGGTCGAGCAATTGCAGCCGGCACCGGCTTGGGCGGCGATAGCGGCATCGTTGGGCGTCGAGGTCGACGATATCTTCTGGCCGCCGCCGGAGTTGGGCGCGAGCAGGGACGACGCACCCGTGGCCGGTGTCTCGCAGCCCTCCTTTCCTCCTCGTTTCTGACGCTGCTGTTGCTGCCCCGGCGTCGCGGGTGTCACGACGATCGTCGGCACCACCGGACACGTGTCCGTCTCGGCGCGGCTTTGCTTCTCGTCCGTCGACGTGGCGTCGCTGCTGCTGCTACTGCTGCTGCCGCTGCCGCTGCCGATGTTACTGCAACAGTTGTTGCCCTTGCCTCTCGTTCGGTCTCCTCCCGTTCTCAACGGGCACGCGTCATTTTTCGGCTTCGTATCGCCTACATGAGAGATAGAGAAGAGATACCGATTGCAATTTTCGAAACGTGGTGTAAAGGATCGTGTCTCTCTTTCGAGAGAAGTCGAGTATATAACAAACGCAACGAAAGCAAAGTCAAAAAAAGAAAGAAAGGAAAGAGCAAAAAGGAAAGAGAGAAAGGGTGTACACAAACGCGTCAGGCGGCAGGAAAAAAATAATATAATATGAGCTTGAACGCGATGAAATCAAGTTCGCTCTCTTCCTCTTCTCTCCGCGTGCGTCTGCGTCGTTTTGCTCTGGGCGCGCGCGCTCGCACACACGTTTGTCTTATGCAAATCCGCGGCGGCAGCAGCAGCAGCTCGTCCTCGTATTTTCAAGTGATAAAGATGACATGTTCTTGGTAAAATTTGCGCGGGTACACACCCTTGAATTATACCATACCGGACGACGCTTATACATACGCGATCGGTGAGTCATTACGAGTGTGTGTGTGTGTGTGTGCGCGCGTCGAGACGTCCTTTTTTTTTATCATTTTTATATTTACCCTTTCTTCCGTTTTTTTTTTTTTATTTACTTTTTCATTTCGTTTTATTTCTTGGCTCCTTTTCGCGACATTTATCGCACCGTCGAAAAAAACGAGGAAAAACTCACAATCGACGCGTCTCGTTACGATCGCCACGCCTGTCAGCTCGCAGCTTCGCGGCAGCTCGAGTCGTTGGCAGCTCGGCAGCTCGACGCTCCGGCAGTCCTGCTCCTTTTCCTTCGCTCGAGATTTATCGCACGCGTTCGCAGTCGTGGTCGTCGACGTCGACGACGTCGACTCGTCCTCGTAGGTCAAAGTACGCCTGACTCGATTGCAGCACGGTCCATTGGCGGCAGCGGCTGTCGACGGTGGAGTCTTCTTCGGAGCGCAGCAGCATCCCCCTGCGGGACGACGAGCTGACGCGGACGATTTCGACGATCCTCCCTGCGATGAACTAAAAATGTATTATGTACTCGTGTTGTTGTTGTCGTCGTCGTCGTCGTCGTCGTCGTTGTATAACGCGAAGGCGAGGCCGTCTTCGCGCGGCGGCGACGGTAATGAAACGAAGGTAATGTTTGACGAGAGAGCCTCGCTCGAGTGTAAATATCTCGTGGAGGCATCGAAGATCGTCATTGTATAGGTGCATGAACAACCGATCTCTCTGCGGCTCGGCTATTATTATGGTCTACATGTGTTTATACGTATGAATTTTCTCAAACAATAACACGAGAATCGAGGTTAGAGCGTCTACGTTCGCGGTTTTTCACCATTATTATAACTATCGCTATTATTATTATTATTATCATCGTGATCGTATACTCACGCGTTGCAACAGGCACGTTTCGGCTTATCAGCCTTGTCGTCGTCGTCGGCGGTGGCGGCGCCATCGCAATGCTCGCACATGCTTATACGTATCGGGATACCCTAATTCACTCGCAAATTTAGACGCAACGATTTACGTAAATGCATCGGTCCGAAATTGAAAATTTAGAGAAATTTATTGCGCGTCGCGTTCGTATAACGCGGTCGCGAGGCGAGGGTCGGCCTCGTCGCGCGCGGATGAAAACTCATGGACGCGCACACACGAGCGCGTGTGTGTACACATAACCAACTATGTGTACGCGCGTGAAGTTTGACAGGTTCGGTCGCGGTACTTCAGATCACTCGTAGCGCCAGCAATGACACTGACGACGATGATGATGATACGCATCGGTCAATGCCGATTATTATTGCTTTTTTCATTGCTCTCGCGCGAGTTTGGTCGAATATTTTTTTCATCGTGTCGCGTCGATCGTCAAAACTATGGATTTTATGGAGAGATATAGAGGGACGAAAAAAAAAAACGCGTTCGTTCGCGAGCACGTGTGCGTACGATAAATATTACGGCGGGCTCGATACAGCATGCACCAACACACGCATGCATGTTACGTGCGCATCGTGGGATATATTATATACTCGGCGATATTCAAATGAAACGAGCTTGTAAAAGCATTTCGTGGTCATTGAATTTAATCAAGTACAATACAAATTTCTATTTTAAGACGGGAGAGAGAAATCCCGTGGAACATGCGGTACTTGGTAGTTCTTCCCGCAAGATATCGCCTTTCAACTCGACTATAAATTGCCTTCTCTCTCTCTCTCTCTCTTTCACGTTATTATAATTTTCCCTCTTTGTTCCTGCATCTTTTATTTTCTCGCTTCTTCTTCATTTCTTTCTTTTAAATGGCACGCTCGTTGCTATTTTATAAAGTCTCTCGACGAAAGATCCGACAGGGATGCATCGCCGCGTTGTTTATTTCCCCCTCGGCATCTATATACACGAATGCGGCATTAATTATGTCATTCCGAAGGTTCGAGGGAAAATTTCGTCGCTTCGCTTATTTGCGAGTTTATCCTTGCCGCGCGCGCGCGCCCGACACGATATGGGTGCTCGCGTCCGGCGATCGATCCGCCCGCGACCTTTGGTTGAATGTAAAGATGATACTCTCTGCTACTGCTGCGATTAAAAGATAAAACTAGATCATGGTTATGTATTATATATATAGGAGCACTCGTGTTACGATGCTACATTGCGTGCGGTGATTATGTATTTTTTTTTTGTATTATCCTTACTTTTGGAAAAAAGCATCGATTAAAACGAGAACGATAAATTGGAAAAAAATATCGACACGAAATTTACACGTAAATCGTCTTTTCAAGGATATCGATATCGTTGTCGTCGTTCATTATCCGAAGCTTCTGCTTCCTGCGTTACGAGTCATGTCGAGATCGTTATCCACGATCGAAAGTTTCTAAATTCTTGAACGCAAGCCATACATATCGCACGAGTATGCGAGACATTTATTAAAAAAAAGAACACGAAGCTTACACGAATTTTTGTCCATATTATATTGAACTTTGGCACGCCAAGATCATCGCCCTTAACCCCTTTCGTCTTCCGCGTCAGGGCGCACACGCACACACGCGTATGTTATGTTATTATTGCCCATACATATAAATGCAGGTCGTCTCTTTCGGTCGTATTATATGCAATCGGCTAATATATATAAGCGTGAAACAGGCCGACGGCGCAACAGCAGCAGCATCGCTACATATATGTACTATATGCGCTCGGCAGAGTCATTACGATGAGTTAAGCGATCTCCACCTTTCATGCTTTTTTTTCCATTTTTTTTTTTTTTTTTGGTCGTCGTTGTTGTTGCTCGTATGCTTCGCATTCGGCTCAACGCGTATATATAAAGAAGCGAACAAGTGAGTTACTGGTTATAATCACGTTAGACTAATCGCCCCTGCGGACCGTGCCTATATATAGCTGAATATGCCCCGGATGAAAGCCGGGGATGCTCGAAAGCCGCGGTCCGCATTAAACGGGCCAATTGGCCCCCGTGCTCGTTCGGTGCTGCCCGGGGTCCGTTCACGAACACGAGCGCGCGCGCGTCAGTTGGCGTTCTTCGAGTTTGAATTAATAGTTCGCCCGGTATACGCACCACTACTTTGCGATGCGGTGATTTGGGTTGGTTTAGGGCTTTGATTGATAGAAGCCGAGGTATTTTAATTCGATGTTTATTATGCTCAGATATTCTCGATTAATATCATATATCCGTATAGCTGTAATACAAATTTTTTTTTAATTTTCGACGATTTTTCTTTCGTTTTTCAGATTTTTCAAAGCCATGGAAGTCTTCAAAGAACAGGCAGGACCAGGTAAGTGCCACCGACGATACTTTATTTTTCTGCCAAATATATACGTTTTTTCGAACGATCGATTTTTGATGGAATCGGCTTGCGTATCGTTTTTTACATTGACCAGTGAATAGGAGGCACACTCGCGCGCGCGCCAATCCTTGGAAATGATTTCGAGCGCCGTGCGGCGTGACTGTGGGTTTAGGTTAGCATAGCTAAAATTTCGTGGCGTGTCAAAAGTTTAGCCTAAGTATGAGAGGTTTCACTAACATTGAAAAAAAATTTCAAAGTTTCATTTCAAACGTATTACTATTTTTGAATTGTTGCTGATTGATCTGTAAAACAAACTGTGTTTATTTATACGTGTATGAATTAATATTTTTTTAAATGATATCGTGTCAAAAATTAAACTAAAGCGTATACTAGGCATAATAATTAATTTCTGTTTTGTTTACTAGATCGATTAAAATATTTCAAAACATATTATTTCGAGAATATTCACTCATTGTTTTACACAATTGATAATTATTTATTTGTTCAATTCAATTACATTTAATTATACATATTACCCTAATTTTATATGTACGCTTTAATTTTATACATAACGCTCGCTATTTATGTGTTTACAAATTATTTCTATTGCTCATAGGATAGGACCTTAGTGGCCTCGAGCCTCTTTGTCGTCCTCGGCGACGAGGCGCCAAAGATACAGAGGTGTTTGCCTCATTCGCGGGCAACGGTTGTTTTAGGTAATTTTCGTTTGCTTTTTTTGCAGGCAATGGTTACTCTAGGTCATTTTCGTTTGTCACATTCGCAGGTAACGATTGTTTTAGGTCATTCTCGGTTGTATGCTCGCACAAACGAATTAGATCTTCATCCCTCATAAATTTAGCAATTTGTCGGCATGGAACGGCGAGCAGATTCAAATTACAATGATCCGTCATAAATAGATCAGTTACGAACAACTCGAGTTGGGGCCTCATTAAAATGTTTGCAATGTGTCTTTGTACAATGTCCCGAGTGAACTCGAACTCAATCCGATTGATCAGTAGAGACAAATTCTTTACTTTCTTTAAAATCGAATAACCCTCAATATAACTCATTTGACAAATTTTATAAAGCGAGGTATCTTTATTCACCATAATGCCTTCCAATTCCGGCAATAAATTCTCTTTATATATCTTGTAACTTATTTCGTTGTTCTCTTCGAGTTCACTTTCTTTAAATTGTCTTTTACTTCGTAATATTTCAAGTTCTTCACGCAAGTGATTGACAGCTTCTGGTTTTAGAAAGAATCCACATTTTTCATGCAAGTCTAGGTGAAGTGGTAGTATTATTCTTCTAAATATATCCACAAAGATTCCTTCTGTAAATCAGAGAAAAGATAAATAAATAAATCTCTGGCAAATGAAAATTATAACACGAGCAAAATTAAATGACTCACCGCCATTAACACTACTTAAATTTTCCATCTCCTTTCTTCGAACTGTCGTCCAAAATTCCAGAAATCTAAATCGAGTAATGAGGTCCATTTCGAATCCACTTGTCGTCAATAATTGTATCATCTCGGGGATGTATAAAATAATTGGATATTGTACCAATTGAAATGGCTCATAATCATTTATTCTGAACGATATATTATCGTTCAAAGTGTCCAGACACGCACCGTGTTTTAAAAGCGCCTTCACCAAGTCATAGTCCAATCGCGACACAGCCCATTCCAACGGAGTATAGCCTTGAACATTTCGAGCTTCGATATCCGCTCCTTTGGCAGCAAGCAAATCCGTGATCACGTCGACTGGTTTCGGGGTGGCAGCTGGATCCGCCGAGGGCCTACAGTCGCGGCAGTCGCATACGCGTTGTCGCGCGAGACCGTGAAGTACGGTAGACTTCTGCGCATCGATCCACTTCGGTTCGGCTCCGTGACTCAATAAAATTCGTACGATCTCCGGGTGCCGGCGATTGGCGGCCATGTACAACGGCGAGCTCATATACGTTTCAAGATTGACGTCTACACCTTCGCGTATGAATCTTTGCACTGTTTCGAGATCGCCAATCAAGCAGGCTGCGTGAAAGTACGTAAAGCCATGCCCGTCGCAATAATTTTCCACTGTATTTTTTAGAAAATAATCAATAAGGGACTTTGCGTCGTTGTCGTACTCTCTGTGATGAGGGCCAGTGGGAAACGTTATTTGCGGCAATTTGTATTTACGTACAGACAAATAATGAAGCGCAGACTTTCCATCTTCAAATTTTACTTCGTGAATATTCAGCTTCATCTCATCGTGCAGAAACATCACTGCCTTCAATTCGTCATTTTCTAATGCGTATTTAAAAAAAACGTTTACATCTGGAAATATGCTTGTATCGTTCATCATATCTCTTAATTCCTTGAACCTCAACATTCGACGAATCCCATTAAAGTTGCTATGAGCCTTTCTCACCATGGCACAAAACTCTCTATTTCTATCTCGTTTTCCAGATCTTATTTTCCAGAAGTTTTTATAGCCCATATCTGACATATTTGCTTAATCAATTTGTTGGGATGATATTATTCGCGAACTTTTACTAACCGTTGACTTCGTTTCTCGTGACTAATTGATCATACGAATGAGTGTGGCCTCTTCGAGTACGCAACCGTCGACTTTGCAGACACGTCGTCGGCGCGGGCTACTTCCGAGTTGAGAGGGGGGCCCTTTTTCAGTTGTACGCGAAACATAATATTTTTGTATAAATGTAAGTGAAAGTGATTCCAGACAAGCTCCCATTGTTTTGGTCGTCGAGCTTGTACCTCACGTATGGCGATCGACTCGTCGCACTTGTTTTCAATTAATTTAATTTCAAATAAATACGTTAAAATTTCCGAGCTTGCCTCGTTATTTGTGGCGCCTTTTCAAGTCCTCAGAATTTCTAGCCCCAAGAAGAACATTTAAATACGTATGCGTTTCGGAGAGTCTATGAACTGCTCGCAAGTCACACGAGTGCGGCGTGGGCAAATGCGCTTTGACACAAAAAAATTTAGTCGTAATACCACTTTGAGCCTTCACCACTAGATGGCGAGTACCTTCAATTGTCAATCTGCAAATGGCAAAGTCAAAATAATTGTATATAAACGACATGCACGCATGACTTTGTACTTCCATTATTTTTTCACATTGATTTAATTTTAACAAAATTAATCTAGTTATCTTACAAGACTTGAAAACAACATTTTAAATATTTCAAGTAATTAAAATCAGTTTTCAACCACTTTCAATATAATAATAATACCACTTCGAGTTAATAATACAGGCTCGTTTTACCGACTGAGCCCTGATATGTGTACAGAGTCAGATTAGGAAAAGTTCCGCCCACGCAAACTTCCATTTGCTGCTCAAGTAATTCGAAAACCATAGCTTCCACTTCTCGAAGAAATTCGGAAAACATTTTATGTTTAAATTAAATTATTAAATGGTTTCCACGTCGGGTTTTTCAGATAGAACATTGTTTCTAGCGATCTCGTCTCTCATAACAGAAATAATCAGTCTGTCAGCAAATTTATCCAAAAATTTTACTAACGCGTGTTTCATCAATTCGGGGACGCGTGTCATTTCGCGAGACTTATCGAAAATTCAAAAGCCAACTAAGTGTTCGCCCAATTCACAGTTTAAACAAGATGAGAAAAAAAACTCTTAGCTGATCGTTGAATGAAGATCGACAAAAACCAATTAGCCAAAACATGTCCGGAAAGTAATTATCAGTCGCGCGTGAAATCTGAAAACATTTCGATGTCAATGTGCAAAGGTTTGTAATACCCGAGGTTTAGATAATAGATACACAATCATTTCAGTTCAATTTTATTAAAATTAAAAAAAAACATATCTATAAATATCTATGCATATTTAAAGTGGTAAATTATCATTTTTTTTCGCGATTGTTGCATACGTGATCTTTGTGATGCTCGTGTACTGTAATTTGATGAAAGAGCAAGTGCTGTTTTAATCCAAATTTCTTCTCGATTTATTGCATGCAAAATCTTTGTGACTTTGGTGTACTGTTTTTTGATGGTACAAAAAACTCGATCTTTGTTTAAATTTCTTCTCACAATTGTCACATGCGAAATCGTTACGACCTTCGTGCACTGCCTTTTGGTGGGAGAGTAAATTCGAATTTTGCGTAAATTTCTGTTCACAATTGACGCATGTGAAATCTTTCAGACCTTCGTGAACTGTCTTTTGGTGTCTAATCAAACTCGATTTGAACCCGAACTTCTTCCCACGATGATTTTTACGACCTTCATTCTTTGAGGGATGAGCATATTCGGGTTTTTGGTAAATTTCTGTTCACACTTGTCGCACGCGTAATCTTTCTGACCATCATGGGCTGTCTTGTGGTGTTTAATAAAATAAGATCGATATCCAAACTTTTTTCCACAATTATCACATGCGTAATCTTTACAACTTTCATGTATTGTCCTTTGGTGGCAAAGCAAATGCGAAATTCGTCCAAATTTCTTCTCACACTTGTTGCATGCATAATCTCTTTGGCCTTCGTGTATTGTCCCTTGGTGGTTGAACAAAATCTATTTACGTCCAAATTTTTTCTCGCACTTCCCACATGAGTGAACTTTGCGACCTTCGTGTACTGTTCTTTCGTGCCTCACAAAATCCTATTTTCTTCAAAATTTCTTCTCGCATTTGTTGCATGCAAAATCTTTGAGACCTTCATGAAATATTTTTTGATGTTTGATTAAATATTATAATAATATTATAATGAAAATAATTGCCTCGTTCCCCAAATGACTTCTCGCATTTGTCGCAAGAGTAATCTTTCCGGTCTTTGTGGACTGTCCTTTGGTGCTTCAACGAATCTGATTTACTCCCAAATTTTCTCATGCATTTGTCACGTGCGAAATATTTATGACTTTCGTGTACTGACTTTAAGTGCCAGAGCAAACTCTGTTTATTTCCAAATCTCTTCGCACACCTTTCACATAAGTTAAATCTTTAAAAATTTCGTGGAATATTTTTTTGTGACTTATTAAATTTGATTTATTTTCAAATTTTCTGTCGCACTTTTTGCACGTGAAATCTTCACGATCTTTGTGTACTAATTTTTGATGCTTAAACATACTCGATTTTTTTACAAATTTCTTTTCGCACTTGTATGCGTATTTTTTTTTGTTCATTGTGAATTGTGTCTCGATGATTATCATGTGCGATTCTAATATAAATACCTCCTGGAAAATATCACAAATGTGTTTTTTATCGTCTGAAACAACAATGTCATGTTCACTTGAATTATTTTGAGAAACAATTTCCTCTGATTTCTTCTCACTTTTATCCATTTTGGTACCTATAATAAATAACGGATCCTTTACTTACAAAGAGACCACCCCAGCTCCGGGTCATGGATTTGCTCCAAAATTTGTTTGGGGTCTCCTGTACTCGATACTGAAGCGCCCTGTGCTTAGTTTGATCTCATGGGCCTTAGGGCCCATTTTTTAGAGGATTTTCCACATTATAAAAAAATCTTTATTATTTTCTATATCGATATAGAAGTATTTAAACGAAAAAATGCAACGATCAAAAGTTTTTTAATTTTTCAATGAATCTGCTTGAATTTTTCCAGAATTTTTGGGACCATCTATCAACTTGATTCAAGAGGCCCAAAATTGACGCTTTTTTATAGATTTCAGGACTTCTTAAAGAGAGTGTTAGATGGTCTCAAAAATTCTGAAAAAATTCAAGCCGATTCTTTGAAAAATTTTAAAACTTTTGATCGTTGCATTTTTTCGTTTAAATACTTCTATATCGATTTAGAAAATAACCACGATTTTTTTATAATGTGGAAAGTCCTCTAATATATGGGCCCTAAGGCCCATGAGATCAAACTAAGCACGGGGAGCTTCAGTATTGGGTACCAGGAGACCCCAAAAAAATGTTGGAGCAAATCCATGACCCGAAGCTGGGGTGGTCTCCTTGTTAGTGCCACGGAAATTTAATTAATAAATTTTATCTTTTGATATTATGGCATATTTCATCGGGAAATTAAATACAACATTCAAACTAATTTATTTTTATAATAATATAAACATGATCATGAGTGTGTCGAGGTGATATGCCAAAATTGTTTATGATCATATTGTTTACAAGTAAGGTACAATTGATACATTGTTCTTACAACATTAAAACAAATTTAAAGTTTTACCTTTGCGACGATTCTTTCTACGAATTTCTGCCTTCTGAAATTAAGTAAACTCGAAAATGTTAAGCATTTCTACCCAGGATATAATTCACTGAATTTCAACATTGCTCAAAAAATCACGATAAAAAAAGGGTCAACGTAACCATACGAAAAAATTATTAATTTCTTTGTGTCCGTAAAAAAGAAATTAATCGACACGAAATACAAATTATAAAATATACATTGCCGGTTTCGCTTCGTATCTCGGTACTGGTAGGGGGGCTTGTATATTTTTAACGATCTAGCGAAACGAGCCTGCGATTATTACAGTCAAATTAAAACTAATCTCGATTTAAATACATTCGCTTTGCAAAATCAGAGCCCCGTGAGTACGTGTGAGTGTGTATGCGTATACTCGATGTTCCCCACGATGCCCACATATATACACGGCGTGTTGGTTGGCTGGCTGCTGCATCGCCAAAACGAACACAAAAAAAAAGTCAGAAACGAGAGCTCACTCTCTCTCGGGGCGAGTGAAAATTTTTCTGCTGCATCGCCACCCTGCTGTTTACCTGCATAAGCGGAGAATATAAAGCACCACGTCGCGCGCGCGCGTGTCAGTAAAAAAGATAGGCCGCTGCTGCTGCGCCGTGTGTGCCCGGCGCCATCCCGTATAGAATCTCGAGAGGAACGCACGCGCTAACATGCAACTTTGATTTTTATGTAATTCTTTCTCTCTCTCTCTCTCCGTTTCTCGCGGTGTGTGCAACATCATCGGTTCGGCTCGCACATACGTATACGATATTTGCCCTCGTGCGCGCGGAAAAACACGCGTGCATTACTCGGTGCTGTGCGCGAGTAGTAGCGCTTCTGTTTTTATCGTTGCTATACGTGAACTTTTTTTTCTGCCCCAACCGCGGGCGATTATAAATATTTTTAGACCGCCGTGAAAATTTTACGATAATTTTATTCCTCGAATCGAAGCTCGAACGTCCGTTTTATGAGATTTAAAGAAATTTTCATTATATATCTCGATTACGAATCCCTTGGAGAATGCGAAACAATTATTATTATATATATGTAGGCGCGATGCCGCGTGCAATAAACAGAGTTTCAAAAATTCCTCGATTCGCCGAAAGCAATTACGAAATTTATTCCGAAATGAATAGGAGATGGATAATTATCCGCACTCGGCACTCCATAAAAATCATCATCGATTCGTCTACAATTACACGGCACTTACGTGCCAAAAAAATAAATAAATAATACACGCAAGGCGCGCAAATTCATTTATATACATAAATCGAGCGTTTTTTTTTAATTTCGTGCTCGTCGAGCTGCAATCATATAATGCCTTTTGCATGCGCAAACATACTTACTGTCCATTCGTCGTAATGAAAAGGCGAAGAAAGGCCAAATTACAGCACAGCTGATATATAATACGACGCTAAAAGAAAAAAAAAAGAAAAACATCAACATTACCGGTGCACACATACACATATAGAGTTTCTGGGCACGGAAATATTTATTTCGCGGAATTATGCGCTCGTGTGTGCGCGCGCACGCATGTATGCAGGCCATTTTCACACTTTATTCCCATATTCGCGCGAGCCGACGCCAATTATCGATATATAATGCCAACTTCGCAAGGAGCGCGTCGATTTCTTTTTTTTCTTCCTCTCGCGTCTTGAAAAGAAATACTTACTTACATATATTTCGAGCCGCGCCGAACGTCATTATTATTACGCTCGCTCGCGATCGTTTTCTCAAGCTGGTACACATGCACGAGGCCCGCGAAAATCTCGCGCGCGCCTGCGTCCGAAGAATTATGTTCTTATTATAGTAATATCACAAATTAGGGCCCTTTTATATGAATACACTCTCTCGCGAGCGAACGAGAGCGAGAAAAAAAAAGAAAGAGAGAAAAAGGTGAGTGAGAAATCGCGTTGCCGTCGCGCGAACCAGAACGAGAGAGAGCGAGAGATCGCGAGTGCAGCATAAGAGAGCGGCTGCTGCCTCGTTGACCTCGTATGTGTGTATGCGTGCGCGTATACTCGTGCGTGAGTGCGCGCGGCAAAGGGTCAGAGGTTGCGGTAAATTTCATTGGCATCTCGAGGTCATGGTAATGCAAGCGCGGCAAAGAGAGAGAGAGAGAGAGAGAGAGAGAGAGCATACAGGCAATCGAATATCCTGAATAAATGTCGAATTGCGATGCGAAGTTGAAACAATTTGAAAAAGTACAACATAATTATAAGCAACTGAGCGGGGAGAGAGAAAAATTACCGACGATTTTTCACCTCCGTTCGATCATTTTATTTAATCCTCGATGTTTTAATTTTCCTTTTCTTTTTTTCTTTGCAGATGAATTGATTGGCGTTCATTGTACTCACGGTATTAACAGGGCTGGCTACTTAATATGTCGGTAAGCACACGTAACTCTCCGCTTCGGAGAAGTCATTCAGTCAACGCAAAAAAAAAGTTATAATATGATGAAACAAAAATTTTCTCATTTTTTTTTTCTCAAACCTTTTGAACACAGAAGATATCTTTGAAATTTTAATATCGATACCACTTGACTCGAAGTCAATTGGAAAATTTTGTATAGACAAAAAAGTTTTTCCGAATCATCGAAAATCAGTATATTAAAAACAATTTTTACATCTATTACAGGTATCTAGTTCAACAACTAGGCTGGAGACATAATGATGCCTTGAAAGGTAAAATAAAATTGCAACGTTTATATACAGTGTCTTCTCGTTACGTTATCAATTCAAATAATTGATTAAATTACATTAAAATTTCTCTCAATAATAAATTCATTGATATTCATTTATTATAATATAAATGGGGCTACTATTCTGTTATCAAACAAATATTATTTTGAAGCTTTGAATCTCATGCTACTAGAAATGAAATTGAAAGTTTCCAAATAAGAATATTTTTGAACTTCGCTGAGATTTTTTTGCATATTTAAATTATATCAATTTTTTACTATACATTATTTATTATAAGATTTGATGACGTCAATTTTTTCACTTAATTTAAAGAAAGTAGCCCTCAATTACAAATGTAACGTTAATACACTGTATTTCTTTGACCATGGTCTTAAATATATTGAAACTGCAAAGAGTATTTGAAAGCTCATACGTAACTACCACTGAATAAGTACGATGAGAGATTTAAATATTAGAAAAAAATAATAACTACTCTCTCGATCGAAAGTCATTCACTTTTACAGTGATGCTTAAAAAGACAAAATAAATATTGACAACTTCTGTGTTTGAATACAATAAAATTCATAATAATTGCCATAAGCAGTCAGATTTGAGTGAGTTGATACATGTGTACAAAGCATTAAATTTACTCGATTTCTTTTTGTACATATTTAAAAAGCTTTATGAATATTTTCAACTACTTATTCTGCGTCTCAACCTGTTGATAAATTGATAAATTTCCTTGGAAGAATGCTCAACATTTATAACAGTCCAATGACCAAATACTTACGATTTAAAATGTTTGAAAATGTTTGATGCTTTGATCGCTACAATTATATTAGAAATAATAAGCGAATTTTAAATCATTTTTAGATGACAATTTAATCGTTTCAAAAAATTCAGATCAATTTTAACCGCTTCAAATCCGATAACACTTAATACCACTTTAAGTCTTCACCACTAGATGGCGAGTCCCTTTTATCTGCAAAACTGCAAGTGGGAAAGTACATACAATTGTATAAGTCAAAGCACAATTCATTTGTAATATATCATATGTTGGTTCGGGCTATTGAGTTCGGTAATCCTGAACTACAAGTATTAATATTATTACAATCAAAGTAACAAATTAAATTAAATTTATGTTTTACATTTCAAATGTGAAATGTAAAAATACTTCTTGACGGCGTGTTTAAATAGTAAATAGTAATTTGTACGAATTTTCCATCGTCAAAAAATGAGCATTAAATAGAAAAAGAAAATAAAAGAACTTGTAATAATAAATTTTTGTAATATAAGTTATCATCACCGTACTATGTTCAAGAAACTAATATAATTCTGAGCATGTCTGCTAGGGTCAACATATTTTATTATCAATCAGATTTTTTTTACTTATCAAATGACTTATGAAAGTTAAAAAAATATTGTCAAAGTATGTCTGATAATATTTCATTAATTATTAGCAATTTCTTTGTCGAATAATATTGATATTCTAGTATTCACATGAAAATCTCAAACCTGACTGTAATTTACATAATCATTTTTTTTTTTTACCAAGCTTATATCTCACTATTCTGAATGAATTTTCCAGCATTCTCTGAGGCTCGTGGCTACTCGATCGAGCGCGCCAATTACGTCGCGGACCTGAAGCGCGTGAAGGAAAACTCTCCGCTCGATGTAAGTAAAGTCGACCTGTCGGCACCGATGAAAAGCACCCATCATAAAAAGCGCCCGTCGATGAAGTCGCACGGCCCGCCGCGGCCGTTCCCGCCGCCGCTACCAATGGGCCCGCCCATGGCGCCGCCACC
>CACVKI010143316.1:0-57341 GCA_902732785.1 Trichogramma evanescens | reverse complement strand
ATTGCAATCATTAAATTTTCCTACATATTAAAACATCAAAACATTTACCCTATGAGAGTTTGCTCCATAAATATATGCTCGCAACGGATTACAAAAAGTCTCCAAGTTTATACCACCACCTCTTACCAGTTATTTAGATTACTGCTCTCGATTATATCGCATGATTAACACACGGTGGTAATTTTTTCTCGATGATTCCTTTTTTGTGACAGCAGCATCTGAGAGTGGTGTATAAAATTGGAGACTGACAACTGATGCAAGCATGATCTCTTATATAGTAATCGAGAGAAATTTCTAGCCACTTGCGGGTACCTCGATGTATCGCTAGAAAGACATCTAGCGTCGGGAAAGTGAAATGCGGCGACGAAATTGTCGTGCCCAACATTTTTTCTGTGCGTGGTTTTCTCTTTTTTCTGTGTGCGTGGTCTTCTTCATTTTAATTAAATTATCCGTATTAAGTCATTTTAATTGTATTGTATTGTATTCATGTTTTTTTTAATTCTTTAATTTTCTTGTTTCTAAGAAATTTTCCCTCACAGGAATTTCGATTTCTGAACTCGAACGAACCACTGTAAGAAGTTGATCGACCCAACAACTTATCGCTGTTGAATAAGTGGCGCTAGATTGTTGATGCGATGGTCGACGCTCACGAGGTCGCGCGAGTTATGGATCGCAAGAGACAAGAGCCACCATTGATAATGCACTTATCGCGCGATGTTATCTTGTATATTGCAACGAGATAAAAAAAAACAATCAGTTTATTTTTCGCGTGAGAGTTCGAACGACGAAAAAAAAATTTCGTAATGCCGGCTTATTTTTCACGAGATAAGCGCGCGCGCACACACGTCTTCGGGTGGGGAGGAAATAACGCAGATTTTTCATTGATTTTCTGCAGTATATTATATGCCCATGCGAGTATATAAAGACTATAAAAACGGCCAAAATGATCGTATATACATCGTGGCGTGCGCATAAATTTATTATATATTATGTTCTCTTACTGTCCTGTTCGTGGCGCGCGCGCGCACAAAAAAAGTATTATATTCTCGCGGGAGTAATTAAAAAACAGTAAAAAGTCCGTGATTATGTATTATAAGAGGAGAATCTGTCTTATCTGATTTCACATTTAACACGTGCCCCGGCTATAAAAAGCACTCGCGATGCCCGGAGAAGCGCCCGCGTATATGTGTATGTGCACGCGTATTACCTCTATTATTATTATCATTTCTCCTCGTGTCCGAGCCGCACACGGAGAGGAGGCAATTATTAAAATTATTTTCATGTGATTGATAAAAAGAGGCACCGAGGAAAGAAATGAACATTCCACAATCGTTTTGCATAAGCTTATGTGTACACGAGCGGTGTGACTGATATGGTTTTTGTAAATTTTGAAGCTCAGCAACGAGAATTCAACAAACGAATCGAAGCCTCATCTAGCGGCGAAATTTATATAACATTTATTTATTTATTTTTTCGTCGTTACCCGAATTCAACCTTGAGTCCGGATCCAAAGGAGAAAAAAATCTAGTATTTCATGCCTATTATAGCTCTCGCGTGCACGCGGGGCAGTTCATTGGCCACGTGGATCGCGCGTCGTAATTAAAAACCTCTCGAGGAGAGGTATCATAATATACAAATACATATCGCTCTCTCTCTTTCTCTCACTGGGCTGGTACAGATGTACCGGATCAATATAACACACGCATTGATTTTTATATACATACATATGAATACAAAGAGACAAAACAAAATTAATTGAGCGTTACGAATTCTGACAAATTTTCCACCACAGTGGCAGCGACAGCAGCAGCGGCAAAGAATCATCTCTCTCTCTCTCGCTCTCTCTCTCTCTTCAAGGCAGACACAGAGAGAGAGAAAATGAATGGTGGTTAGCACGTCGACGATCCGCGCTATACGATGCACGTTTATTATACGCATCTTTCAAACAGTCGCGCGCGGGTATACGATACGTGCGTTTATTTATCAAGCGAGACCAAAATAAAGAAAGAAAGAAAAACCGAGCAAATGAACGAATAAAAATTAGCTCGCATAGTTTTGCGCGCGTCTAATGGCAAATCGCGCGCTCGCGTTTAAATAATAGCACCGATTGATACCTTGCGTAGTATACCGATGCATCGTGTGCATGCATCGTCGCGCACACAAGCCTTTAACGCTCGTCGCGCGAGGAATGCGAAAGAAATTATGATTTAGATCACAGATATCGGCGGCGGAACGTGTACTTTGCCGATCGACTTCCATGAATCACCTGCCGCGCGGCGCGCACCGGGTGCAATCCAGCCGCGCGCGATCGCGACGCGCTTCTTCTCTAGTATCGAGAGTTTATATATACGTACGTAGTGCACAGTGGAATCGGGTGCTGCGATGCGCGCAGCGCAACAAAACAAAGGACGGCCGAGGCCGCAGGATTTCGCAAAAAATTCGTGGAATCTCTGGCGGAGAGGAGGCTGCAGGAGTATTTTGCATGCGCCATGCGGCATTATAATAATATCGAGCTCGGCTATACAACAAGGTGCACACACACACACACACACATACGCGTGCGCGCGCGGCAGCAGCAGTCCCGATGCTCAACATAATTAAGCTCGATATTTTACACTCATGAGAGCGCGACGGCAGTGGCGGCGGCGGCGGCGGCTATTTTATATATAGAAAGAATAACAAAACAGAATTCGAAAAAGCGCCGCTGCACATTTGCCACTGCAACGGCAGTCTCGCGACTCCCGATGTAAATGGGAAATTAAGCCAAGGTTATAAACCAGTTCTTTTATTTTAATTTGTTCGTTCTCCATTTCTCTTTGCTCCGCATTTGTTTTTGTAAATAAGGCCTAATGCGACTACAAGCAGACCCGTGAAACGTTATCATTTTTATTGCTTGCATATATATTTACGCGGCAACGGCAGCGGCAACGACGCCGAGGTTGAGAAGTAAAAAGAGTCAACGCGAATTCAACTTTTACCGCGTGCGTACGCATCATGCGGGGCAAAGAAAAAAGGAGAAAATTTATTTTGGATAACGAGGATAAATATATATGTAGATTATACGCGCGAGGATCGATCTTTCGATAAAATTAAGTCGCGCGCCAAACATTCATACGCACGCGCAAAATTGCCGAGGATAATGTAAAAATTTTTCAATTCGCCATCTCGCATTAATTCGTACTCCCTTACATTTCTTTCTTTTGTCGTCGTCGTTGTCGTCGTTGTTGTTCGTTAAACTTATTGAAAAGTATACGCTGTGGCGGCGCGCATACATACTCTATTACGATTTTATGGTTGCAGAGCCGTAAAAAAGTTCATATAATGTAGCACACGCACAGCGCAGCGACGGAGATTTTTCCTTGTGCTCGCCTTTTGATCGATATAATAATTTTTATAACTAACGCAATGTTGAAACTCGAGTATGAGAGAACTCGCGCAAGGATGGCAAATTTAGAACGCGCTCGTGTGGCTAGTTTATCGTTCGGTATATATAGAAGAAAATGTTATTGCGCGCGTGGATCGCCAGCAGCAGCAGCAGCAGCTAAAATTTTAATTTCAAAAATAGAATTTGTCCACGACCGAAAATCGTCCGCAGACGACGTATTGTCCTGGACATTTTTTACGACTCTTTTCTCTCTTACGCGCAATATTGCTAGAGATCGCGCGCGCAGACATCGTGTGTACCACAATGTCGCTGCTGCAGCTATGCTCGATTTATCGTAAAATTTTTCCATCTCTCTCTCTCTCTCGCCCGTCGTGGCGCTGCTCGTATGTACATTTAATACACTTATAATGACCTTCGCCCGCATGGAAAAACGCGTGTGTGTGCAGTGTCGAGGTTTTTTCCCGAAATTCGCTGCAAGGATAATCGCGTCCCAAGGATCGCGAGCGCGCACAATATCGATCGACCCATAAATCGCAATTAAGAGTTTCGACAATGACTCGGACGATTTTGCATCTTTGCACGACATGTGTGTACGAGAATATCATACGCTTACGGACACGCGTACATTGTATGCTCCGATGCGTAAGCTCGCGAGTCGAGTCGAGTCGCTGATATCGGACGATCATTTGTAATATAGGCAAATTAAAAAGGCGATAACGATCGGATATATCGGAGCGTCTTTCTGCGAACGCGTGAAAATCAATTACAAGCGATTGGTATTTATCGTCACGATCGTATCTAGGCATCTCTTCGCATATTTATTTATTTTTTTCCTTTGCCACATCTCTTCAGCATATATTATTATATATACATTACATATTCTCTTCGGGGAAACTAGCTCTTCATACCGAGACTAAATACGTGTATACGTGCGCCTACATACTCGTGTATACGTATATGTCTGTCTGTCTGTGTGCACTCAATCTAAATTTCGCAACGCAAACAGAGAGCTCCATGACAATAAAGCTCGCGCGGGGGCCGTGAAGCGAGAAAAAAAATTCGCGTCTGTTTGGCCGATCGTTTAGCACGTGCGCCGATGGGATTATATTATATTACGAAGCATGCGTATAATAACTGCGCAGAAGTGCACGAGCTCAGGGGCAGAGGTGGACCTCACGAGCTGTGAAAAACTCGCCGTATGCTAATTGCCATTGTGTTTCTGCCGTTGGACGGGCCGCGCGTTGGTTTCGCGCGAATCTATCCTTGCCGAGCCCGAAAAGAGAGAGAGAGAGAGAGAGAGATATGTTAAGAGCTAGAGAATACAGCTCTGCGCCAAAAATGTGTGGCAATGATCACGTATAGCTCGTGCGTCTTCGTTGCAACAGCAACAAAACGAAGAAGAAAAAGAGCAGGAGTAAACGAAGCAAACCTTTTTTCTCATACAAGTTCGAAAATAAGTACACGCGAATGCAGCAGTAGTTGCCGCGTATCTCTCGTCACTTACACTACTCGGCTCGTGTGCCCCGCAACAAGGACCATCGCATGTATAGCTTATAAGCTTTAATCGCTGCCAACGATCTTATAATGTATACGGATCGGTATTGAGGGGCTAATTCGCGCGGCAGCTGATGATAATGATGATGACGACGACGACGACGATGACGATAATGATGATGGTTGCAGTAAGTAGTATAGTAGTAATACACACCGGCCAGCTTACACACACACACACACACACACACACACACACACACACATTGCGAAAAAAGTCCACCTTATATATATACATATCCAGAACCAATTGAGCGAGAGGTGAGAATGGAATGCGGTACATAATGCACACACGTATACGAGAGGCTCATTTGAGTCGCTATATACGTTGAAGGCAGTCAGTAGCAGCTAGTATACCGGCGTTTCGTCGAGATTAGATCTGCGCCGCTGCTGCGATGATGGAAAAGCTCGGAGCCGTATATAGCCGAGCCCCCGTGTCTGCGCGGAAATTGAGCTTTCATTGAAAATCGAGAAATTTCGCGAGAGCCGGAGCGAGCTGATAAGAGACACGGGCGATATTTTATTTTTCTGCTTCGTTTCTCGGCCTCTCGGCGCGTCGTACAGTATTTACCGAGAAGCGATCAATGTAATATGTAAATTAGCAATTTATATAAACGCACGAATTTAAGCGCCGATCGATTATTATCATTCCCATTTGCGAATTACACTTTTTTGAAGACGTTGGAAAAAAAAATTAAGTCCGCGCTGATCGCACCGATCGAGGTTGAAACAGCACGTGCGGTTTCGAAACACAATGAGCCCGAGCTGGCGAGCAGCAACACAAAAACCAAAACAACAACAACAACCACGACGACGTTTACATACCAATGAATTCGATAACCTATGTCAGAAGCTACGCGTATACGCAGCTATTCATGTAGCACGCGTTAGCTCCGAGACTAAAAGCCCGGGCAATAATCAATTCATTTAATTCGAGTATCAATTTTCATGATGGAATGAAACAAGAAAGAAAGAAAGAAGGAAGATTTAGCGTGCAAGTATACATGTGATATTCGTTTGGCGCCTGTGTCATTCGGGCAGCTCGTTGAGATTTGCTGCTGCTGCTGCTGCCGTATGTACACGCACGATGAATTTTTTAGCATATAATAATTATAATAACGAGTACTCGTGCGAAACGCCACACGCGCGCTCGCGAGCATGTTTAAATGCTCGAAAACGTCGCGTGTAACTGTACAATGTAATCTATACAGAATCAAGCGTGTTTCCTTGTAGAGATACGAATCTATCGTATATTTTGGAGTCGATATACTTTCGAAATTCAAATTTTTCGATGGAAAAAAAAATCGATTTTCGTCTGGGGAAAAAAAAAACAAATTTCGGAGGATAAAGTCTACGGTTGTTCGGATCTAATGCTCCAATTTTTGTGGACTGGGTCAACTGAACGACAAATTGATTTGAAATAATTTCGTTGTAATCATGATTTTTCGGTATTAACCCTAATATTTCGACCAGATAAACGACAATGGACTTTTCCGAGTCTCGCTAACTGCGGGTTGTATTTCACAAGCAGCTCGAATCGGACGCAGATATATATCTGACCGACCGCGCTACGCGTAAATCAGTCAAACGCGAGAAAATGACGCATTGCACGCGCGTCGTTGTGTGCCGGGCGCGCTGATGCGCAGCGTCAAACTGTCTCGGATATATCTCTCCAATTGAGCCGATTATAAACGGCAACCGTCCTCGTTGCGCACTCTCGAGTCCGAATATTCCCTCGTTAATTGGGCAATTTGTATTTAACTATGGCGCACGCGAGCGCGCGGCTGAGAGATATAAAGTCGACAAAAAAGTGTCGAAACACCACGATGAAGAGATAGATCGCACGACGCGCCCGTTTCAACACCTCGTGGCGGGTGTGTGTTAAAAAATTAAAGCTTCCGAAAAGTAAAGGTAAGGCAACAAACAAAAAAAAGTTGCGAGAGTGAAAGAGAGCCCCGCGGGCCTGCAGCGATCGGTGAATATATAATAATATGTATATAAGTCACGTGTGTAACGCGCAGCCCGTGCCGGCTACCGTCTTCGCTTAATATAAACGTATTATGTACTACAGCGCATACACACACACACACACACACACACACACACACACACACACAGAATCATAATTTTGAGGTATACTTGTGCTGTGTGCGCGTAATACATATCGTAAAGCTGCAGCGCGCGCGCGAATATATTGCCCCGGGGTTGATACTCGCGATTGAAACGTATGTATATATAATAAATATAATATAATATATAAAGCGCCTCGGAGCTCGTCGACGATTTTTCATGATCCTTTTTACAGCACACCGCGCACGGCCGATCCTCCGCCAGGCCGAGAACACAGATATACATAAAAATCAGCCGAGTTCGAGCTACATACTCGTTATTAAAATTATTAAAAATGGATAATTATGATATTTTCATTACGCGTAAAATAAGCGCACAGTTACAATAAGCGGGGAAGATCTTCCCACTGTATACATAGGCTCTGGTAAGTAGTAGTAGCTATGGGACATCGATCTCTGCCAACAATATAATACTCGCGAGTCGTGCTGCTTGTGCCTCTGTGCACTGCTACTATGCTGCTACTCTCTGCTATACAGCTACTACTACTACTACAGCCTCGGCGTCCGGCGCGGACAGGCCACGATCGATCGAGCCGACGTGGCGTCAGAACGTCGTCGTCGTCGTCGTAGCTACAGCACAAACATATATCCTATAGGAACTACTACTGTATGTATACACACACACACATACACACATACACGTCCGCTAGCTGCTACTTGCTCTTTTGCGGATTATAACGGAATCGTCGGTGCATGTTGCAGTCTATGTGTGTGTGTGTGTGTCTGTATACACCGAGAGAGATCCACCCGGTTTTTAGCAAACGAGCACGCGCGTATATGGATGGCGGTAGTACAGTCTCGCGCGGCTGTGGCAGTGGCTGCACGAAGGAGACAAAAAATTTCAGATTTTTACGCGGGTGCGCGCATATCTATATCCGTGCGCGGTACACGCGAGTCAATGGCATATATCTCCCCCCCACCCCCCGTTTTTTTTGTTTTTGCCGAGCTATGACGTAGGTTCGCAATATCAATTGCAGCGATCGCAATTCGTGCCTTATTATAATGCCATTTCGCGTGCGTATATTATACGCTCCGAGTCAACGTTCGACTGCAGCCGCGCAGAGATCCGGCTCGATCTCGCTCGCCGATGCGTGTTGAGACTACGGTCTTTTTCTTGTCTCGATCGTATTTTTTCAACTTCGAGTATTTTAAGAGGCTTCGTTGATTCAAAAGCTAGGCTAGCAGTAAGGCCAGAAATTTTGTCACCTCTACCGCAAAAGCTCAACGATCAGTAGAGGGCTAAGCTCGGTTGCACCGATTCACAAGGACGACGCGCTTTCATTGTCTTGTATCCGCATCGGTTCCTTCTTATGTTATATATATATATATACCAATCTATCAACGCGCCACGCTGCGAACGATTAACGTTTCGTTTACGCTGAATGTATATACCAAAAGAGAAATGTGAGAGGCGTCGACTCGAGGCGAGCTTTTGTCCGCGCTTATACACAATACGTGTATATAGTCGAGCTTTCGTGTATACGCGTCAAGGCGACGACAACGGCGGCGGCGGAGCTCGACGTTGAGTAGTATCGTCGTGCCGTACACGCCGTAATTCGTGTCGACGTTTGCGCGCACCAGCGGCTATTTAGCATCCGCGTCGGATCCAATGACGGGCAATTATTAATGTCATCACGTCCGCACCGATGCCGCTGCTGCTCCTCGACGTTTTATTATTTTTCGATGAATCACTGCGCCCGCGCCTGTCCGCGCGCCTGCGACTGAGATCCTTTTATTTATTATTGTTTATTTTTATTTTTATTTTTTTATTTTTTTTTTTTTTCAAGACAAGAGACACGAGAGAAAGAGACGAAATAATCGAGCTGTATCCCACATCGTGTCAGCATGATTATGAGATGTGCTCTCGCAAAAAGGCAAATTGAATCAATTACATTGTCGTGTATAATAATAAAATTATATATAATATAGCCCTGTGTTACAGGCGCTCTGCAGTCGCGCATCGTCGCGATCCAGGAGTCAGTCTCTTTTATTCCCAGGCCCCCACACCCTGAAATTAGCAGAGTCACCGTGATTTCGATGCTGACGATGATAGCACGACGAAGGTCTATAATATATATATCGTATAAAGTTCGGGGATAAGCATCGGCCGTAGTAGTCGGTGAATATACATGTCCTATTCTCGACGTGGCGATGAAAATCGATGATGTATGAGTTGTTGTTTTTTTTTTTATAAAAAAATAATGTTTCACGTGATCGTTTCGTTTTGCTTTTTTTCGCGTTGACGATACACGCGCCTAAATGGAATACATTCAAGCCTTGTTATCGTGAATGTCGACTAGGTATACGAATGGAGCTTTTTAATTCCCAGGTGGTCGCCGGCTCGTAGATGCGCTTGATTTTTTTTCCTTTCTACTATTGTCTCAAGTATCGTACGCCTGTCAAGCATACAATGATGGAGTATTATTTTTTTTAATGTTATATTTATTATGGGAAGGTTAGAAGAGGAAATTTTTCGAAAAATTATACGCAATTTTTTGTGAAATTTCGTTAAAATTAATTACTGACAACCGTTCTCATACAGCTGATCATTGTTTGAATAATTAAATTGTTATACATTATTATAAAGAATGTAAGGAGCCATACCTTGGACTTAATTCTGTATGGTATATGTATCGTAAACAAAAGTGGCACATTTCATAATGAGCTTTCTGATTCCATCAACAGATGGAGTATTGTAAATTCGCAAGTGAATAAATGTTCATAGCATATATATTGAGGTGTCCGCTCTATCCCCAATTAGTTGTTGGGTAAAACTAAGCTATCCCCCTATACCAGGCTGAGCCAGCGTAGCCCTGATCATATACATATTCCAAAAAAAAAACGCTCTTTCTTTCGTTGCCATTCTATTTTTCTCGAACGAAGCCCGATTCGTTCCCTGTTTGATATTTACCTCGGATGCACGCAGGTACCCATAAAAAATTCACCGAGTCGTTGGGGTTCGAGTCGATGATGAACTCCAGCTACTTGTTCTTTAGCTCACGGATGATCCGATGCGTCCCTATACAGTGCCACCCCTAGCGAGTTGCTGAAGACGACGTGGTTTCTTCCGCGAGATCTTCTACGCTTCTAGCATTCCAAAAAAGGACGTTCAGTGTTGATACGTGCGTCGTAGTCATGGGTTAAAGATGATCAATAAAACTCTCAAAAAATCAATAAAAATAAATTCGTTTCATTTTTTTAAAAATGTTCGTAAAAGTTCTCTACGAATCTCTACCTTCGAGAAAAAGAGAGATAGATATAGAGCAACGGAGCGCGAGAAAAAATCCACCCGACTCTGTGTCCAGTCGATAAATGCTCCCGTTTTGTCTCTCTCGGTAAATTTCTCAATTTAGGGTCCATTGGCCCTAATAACTATACTGCTCTGCTCTCTGTTTTTTTCTCTCTCTCGTTCTTCCCGCGCCGTTTTACTGCCAATTTCTTTTTTTCTTTTTTTTTTTTTTCGTATAAATCGATATAACAGTACCGTACCTATATCTATGCCTCAGCCTGCCGAGTATTACGTAATCCGGTGTATACCCGAGATCAGTTTTGTGCACTCGGATCTGGACGACGACGACGACTTCTGATCAATTCGCTCAAGCCGAATAAATATACATCGAGCGATAAATAAAAATTGAAAAATAAAATTCATCGATCCCGTCGCTGTATTACTTATTTCGTGCGAAGAAACTTTTTCTCCGCTGTGTTGCAGGCAAAGACAATGGGAAGAAGTTCCGAGCTTGCGATCGGAGCTCGTGTTTCTGCGAGTTTGTGTGTGTGTGTGTGTGTGTATAGGCATCCTACGCATTCAAGAAAATATACGTGTACGAGTATTCGTATCCGCGAGCGAGAAAAATTTTTTACTTCCCCGGAGGGGGAAAGAAATGCAGTTGTTTTCGCTCGCGAGTGGACAACAAATAAAATGAATTTATCAAGTGTTAGTGTATACGAACGTGCGTGTGTACGTATGCCTGTATATATACGTTACGCGCAGCAAAGTTTTCGGGGCTAAAGTACGACGCAAGAAATAGCTCGCTGTATAGAGATGCGCTCGCGCGAGCTTTTGTGTATCTATGTCAAAGCTTGAAAAATTGCTAATGCCACGCTAGGCGACGTTGTTTTTTTTCACCCTCCTTTTTTCTTTCTTACCCTTCTCTGGCACACGTGTATACATACTGTAATATATAATAGTGCTCGATCGGTCGAATATCGTCGTTATTCAAATCTCGGCAAAGCCGCGAGTATAAATTACAAAATATGAAATTCTCACTCTGAAATATATATTCTTTGCGCGGGCATGAAAAATATTTGCGTATAATGAATCTCGCGCGGCCTTTTTCTCTTCTTCTCGTCGCTGTATGTTATATAGCTAATGCCACTCGCTAAATTTATATCATTTACCGCTGCTGCGCCACTCGCGCTAAGGGGGCAGATTGAACGCGGGGTATTACTGCTACTGCTACTCTCACTTGCTGCTATATGTATATAAACGGCAGCCAGCAGGTAGTCGCGCGCACTCGCAGAAAACGAGAGAAAGAGAAAAAAGAACAGGAGAAAAATAACAACGAGAGATAGCGAGAGCTTGTACATGTCTGTGTGTTTGTGTGTGTATACAGAGATTTGCAGTCGCAGACTCCACAGGTGCTCGCGAGCGACGTCGACACACCTCTTCTCTCTCGCGCTCCTATGCACAATATAGGTATAGACCTATGTATATATAAACGTGACGCGAAGGGGATTACTATATACCTGCGCCGGTGTCTAGCGGTGGAAAAAGAGAAGAAAAAACTCACGTATATACGCTGCGCACAATCGTCGAGTTGTCGTGCTATTTAACGCGTGGTTTATACAGTACTCGAATACGAGGAGGCACGATTTCCTTTGTCGAGTGTATTTGGAGTTTGATTTTTCTTCCTTTTTTTTTTGCTTCTTTTCAAATTTCTCAAGAGTTTTTCGCGTTAAGCTCCGCTTTAGACATTATTCCATTATATAATCGCCGGTTTTAGCGAGCGCGAGTATAGATCAAAGCTCGGTTACCGCCCGCCTGCGTCTGTTTGTTTATTTTTGATCTCCTTCCTTTCCCTCTCGCTCCGTGCACACCGACGTATAGACACTCGAGGTATAATATATTTTCAGAAATCTTCTAGACTCCTTTATTTACTGATAAATAAAATACACTCTTTTGCAGTTCAGATGGACCCAAAAAAGCGCCGATCATCGACGCGTTAGACGCGAGCTCTCTTTTGGGTGCGAAAAAGGTCTACGAACTGTTCAATAAACGAGAGGAGATCCGCCGCCGTATCACTATATAGCGAATATTTCAGCTGTGCACATCCTACGGTATATACATACATACACAGAGGTCGGAGCATCGATAGAGCAAACAACTTTGTGGCGCCTCGAAGACGATATAGTCCGCGAATACGCTTGCGTATACGTATAACTGTAACGCCGAATTCAAGTCCCTTTTTTACTCGGGCGCTATCTACCACTACTACTACTACTGCTAAGGCTGCCGCTCTACGATCTCGCGCCCCCGACGAAAAAGCCATCCGCAAATACACTTTCCATCCATCATTTCCGTTTTCTACGCTTGGAGCCCGCAGCTGCAAAGCTGCAAGCAGCTCGAGCTATATTGCGCCGCGTACGTATATATAGGTATATTATACGTGGCAGCGGCAGCGGCTATTATTATAATCGTTGTAACGGCGCTGCTGCTTAATTACTCGTGTATTAGCGATCGAGTTGATGCGATATCGCGCTGATCTATGACTTGTAAACAAATCCTCGAGGATTCTCGCGATGGTCGATCCTTATGATCGCTTCACCGAAGTGGCATTAACTTATGGAAATGATGAAGCTATAATCGGTTCAATATAATTGGTAAATATAATTGGTTATTTTTGCAAAAATTTGTTCTTTTAAAGCCACGTAGATGTATTTTTATTTATTTATTTCGTTATTATTTCCGCTTAAACTAACTTAAATTTAACGGCGATTCATCGTAAAGTCAGACATTAAAAATTAACTTACCGCGGTACTGATTTATTTCTCTGAGTAAACTGCTCAACAAATTCACGAAAGAAATTCATCATATACGTTACTTTTAATGCAAAAATGAACAAAAATTATTGATTTGTATCCTCAAATTTAAACACGTTGATTCATAATTAACGTTTAATACTGATTCACTTTTTTCCTTGATTGCTAAAAAAATTTATGAGAATTCAACAAAATTAATACCAGTCTCCACCACTGGATGGCGAGTACTATCTTCTGCAAATCTGCAACTGGCAAAGTCAAAATAATCGTATAAGTTCGCGAAGGAAAAAACCTACTCCATATTGTTATTTGAATTTGAATCGAGAGACCGCTATAAAGGCAACAATTAAGAGCCCAAAGCACGGGCACCGAGCTCTCGAGCGCTGTAGACTTGATGTTGAACTATTCGTTTCCCAACAGAAAACGAAGATGCAGCGTAATGAGGGCCACCTGTCCTGCTTAACATACGCGGCAATAATAACAATAGTATATAGGCTAGCATAGGTAGAGACCCTTATTCGCTCTGTTTACGTTTTCTGCTGGAAAACGAATCGTTTTACATCTAGTGTGCGTGCGCTAGTACACTGAAAAAAACTGCATCAGCAGCCGGATTAAAGATACCGCGGCGTAAATATCTGATTTATGCAGTTTCTATTATTTCACTTTTACTCGCTGCTGCTGCTGCTGCCGAGTGCGCGTACACTCGAGCTCGAGGTTCTCGCGTTTCATTTCGTAAGTTACACGAGCATGTATAAAGTATGCGTGGGTGTAAAACAAGGCAATTAGATTTTCTCTCTTTCTTTTCTTTTTTTTTCATTAGCGAAAAAAGTCTATTTTTTTAATAAACAGAGTTTTTTACGTACAAGAAGGTAAAAAGCAGAAAGCTTGGAACTAAAATCAGTATCAAATCTTATTCTACTGAGGGTCCTTTGTACATGAAATAGGACGAAACATTCCAAAGTCGAAAGAAAATTACACTGGCAAAAAAAGTAAATTTATTGAGTTCGGCCAGCCAGCATCCACAGCTAGGTGGCGAATACCTATATCTCTAAATCTGCAAGTACCAAAGTGAAAATAATTATATAAGTCAAAACAAAAACTCAGCCGCTCATTTATAGACAAAAATTAATTTCACGGTAAATATCTTTAAGAGTGTATAAATATTTCTCACGCGTGTAAAACAGCGCATTCACAGTGAACGAAGTGCGACAGTAAATTTTTCGCGGGCTCCCGCGGTTCGTACGGTGACATCGTGCCCGAAAATTTTCAGCTGTAATATCTCAACGACTTTTCTCCATCTATTACAATCAAAACATTGATGAGCTCGCGGCAACGATCGTTTCTTCAAGTGTATAATATCACGTACTCCATATAATACATGTGTATACGTGAGTATCGCATTGTCCTCTTTTATATACACGTAATGTATTATACATGTGCCATTAGGCAAAAAGGTAAAGAGAGACAATGGAAGCCGCCGCACAGCAGTATAGCAAATTTTACGACTCGCGCGCGTTCACGGCCGCCGCCGCCGTAGTCGTCGTCTTACAATCGAAAAATCATATACGTCGTAAAGTTCGTCGATTTAATCGCCTTTATATGATATTGCATATATACACTACGCGCGTATTATGTACAGAAAAGGAAAAAAAAACGAGACGTGGATGAAAATCTTCTTCTGGCCTGGCCTTAATATCGATGCTACCGTGTATGCGTGATTTAGCACGACGACGAGTACAAATTACATCATATTGGTCTAATTTAGCTGTGATATTTCTGCCACGTATCAGCTGCATGAATAGACACATAAATTCCTCGTGGAAGAGAAGAAAAAAATGTCACGCATTCATTTATGCGCGTGGAATAAGCTCACGAACGATGTTCACGTCTGAATCAATATTAAAAAAAGGAAAGAAAATAAATGATAAACCGATATACACGAAGCCTATGCTGCAGAGCGAGGTACATATTTATACACGTGTGTATATGCAGAATCAAAGGCAAATCGAGCTCGCTCATCCGCATGGAATTCAATAAAACCCTCTTCTCTTTCCCTTTCCAGCCTAGTCTCTCTCTCTCTGCAGAGAGCCCAAAGCCTGCAACACCAGATTTTACACACGCCGTCGGTCTGTGTGTATGTATAATGTACCTCGATCGAGCTATACTAGCCTACTACTACTACTTAGTAACTTCAAATTCGACCCAGTTTCCGATATATTCAGTATATATAATACAACGAGGCAGTGGCAACAGTGCCTCGTGGACGAGGTGAAAAAAGCTCTGCTCTTCGTGCCGTGCTGCGCGCCACACACACTCACACATGTATAATACTTATGTATGTGTGTACGTGTTATATGTAGCAATGCCGTGCGCAATTCTCTATGCCAGGTACGTGTGTATAAGCGATCGCGATTGGAGTGCAGCCAGCGAGCTCGAGACTGAGAGAGAGAGAGAGAGAGAGAGAGAGCAATACACATCGGAGCTCGATTCTCGTGTGTGTGTGTTTGCGTGGGTGTACTTTAGCGCGGAGGCCTAAACTACACACAGTAGGCCGACGCACACGAAGCAAGAAAATGGTAATGAAAAGTAAAATAGAGTAAAGGAAAAAAAAATATCTAGAACGTAGCAACGCGGTAAAAAGGAGAAGCCTCCACTCTCTCTCTCTCTCTCTCTCTTTCTTCCTTCGAGCAAAGAGCTTATGTAAGAGCTCTTGTAACGCCAGGGGGTAAAGGATTGCTGTTACTGCTGCTGCTGCGCCGATCTATAAGTTGGGACTTTTTGTCCCGGGCAAGTCGAGCGCCCTGAAATTCGATGCGTTGGTAAAGTTTACTCGCACTTGGGAAATGAATTTGTTACACGCGTGACGGTCGTCGGTTTGCTTGAAGTGCATTTACGAAGCGTGCGCCGAGCTACGTATGCGTTGCAGTGTCTCGCACTCGAGTTGAAAAATTGTTTCATAGAAATTTTCTTTGTCTTTCCTTTTTCGCATGGTGAAGCGTATAATGACTCCGGACTCCACACCGTTAAAAATATTTACATTAAAAATAACGAAAAGTGTAGGAAATTTTTTTTCTATACGTTGATGAACTCGAAGTCGTGTAAAAGCATTTCAATTGATGTGATTAGAATGAAAGTCTGGCAATTTTTTCATGAATCGTACCGCGTAAAATTTTTATGAGAAAATCTTCAACTACATTTTCGAATTCACATTAATTATCGTGAATGCTTGAGCTTGGATATGAATCTAACTACGTCGCGTTTATTGACAATAATACTATATGAATTTTTAACATTTTCCTTTTCAGTAGCATGATTTTCGATATAATCTAAATTGATTCAAAACTGTTGAAGATATACAGGCTATACAATGCACGATTTCATATATACCGCGCTACTCGTGTATATTATATTTGCAACACTGTGCACGCGTAACGCACTTCCTGATTAGAGTTAGTTCGCTCATTTGTGTGTCTCGAGCAGTATGGCTATGATAATAAATCATCCTATATATTTATATCCAAATGTGTCAATACTTATTTTTAACCTGTGTCGGATTATGTAGTAACTCTTTTCCTATTTCAATAAAAACCATGCTTGGACTTATATAATTATTTTTACTTTGCCACTTGCAGGTTTACAGATAAAAGGTACTCGCCATCTGGCGGTGGAGTCTTGCTTTGATTGAAATTTCATGAATCTTTAGAACAACTAAAGCCCAAAGTAAACCATTAGTTAAAACATTACTTTTCGATGAAAATCTTTAAATTAGAGAATGACATACTTTTGGTTCATTTTTGCGTTAAAAATAATTTATGTAATTTCATTTTGTGCAGTTTGTACATAAAAATAAATCAGCACAAATCATCAATTTTCAACGAAAGTTTCATGTAAAAGTATACCTTAAATAAAATTGTATACCGATTTTACATTAAATCTGCATTAAATTTAAGGGTTTTTAATTGTGCAGCATCTTCGATATCTCAAACTTTGTTTAATTCCGATATCCATAAGTGTGTGTGCTTACATATAAATCCGCTCGATCTTCCCGTCACATAAGTATATCGATGCGCCTGCTGCAAAACAGCTCTCGCGCGATTTCTTACAGCACTCCTCCTCCTCCTTCTCCTCCCAAACTTCTCTTTTTCCCCCCTCGTTCCTCTGCTGTACGGAAAAGAGAGAAAGAGAGCAGAATTTCTGATAGCAGCAGTAAACTAACTAGCCGACCCGCGAGCTTTAACAACGGAAAGCTTTCAGCTTTCGGTAGAAAGACGAAATCTATTCTCGCACAGGATGATAGCCACAAACATATCAGTCGTAGGAGGAGGTGCCTCGCTGCTTCTGCTGCTGCTGCTGCTGCTGCTGCTGCCGCTGTATGGTGCGCAAGTTCGGTTTTTTAAAGATCGCAAATACTCTACGATACGCACGCCGCGACGATACAAACGTACATGAACCGGCGTAAGTAAGAAGAAGAAGAGACAAAAAAAAGGATGGCTAGCGACGGTGACAAAAAAAAGCTCCAAAGAAAAAAAACTACCGGCCAAATCCATTGAGAGAGCGAGCGAGCGAGCGTACGAGCTTGCACGGGGGGATGGTGTACAGCAGTAGTCACAATTCTCGACTCTTTATGTATCTCTTTCTCACTTGTGCTCGCGCGCTCGCTCGCTGCAGTAAGGTTTCCTTCGCGTGCACTGACTTTTCTTATATGCGAGGAATCGCCGGTTATACGTACGTATACGTGTATACGGTATATGTGTATGTACACTTCGGGATACGCGATCCTTGCCAAAGTCTTCGCAAGCTTTCTTCCTCGAGCGAAGCAAAGTCTCGAGTCTTCGGTTTTGCGCTCTGTGTGTATTCGTGTGGTCCGCTCGTACACACATATCTACCGCCTTCGACCGCATTACGTCAGCTAAAGTTTTTTGCTTCTCCCTCGCGCGCGCGCGCGCATGTGTACGTAGGAAATGCGATCGTCTCGCGACAAAAAATTAATATTCTTAAAAAGCAAAATCTTGTTTTCCGATCTGCGGATTGATTCTCGAAATTTTCTCACGTCAACGGGCGATATACGATATCTGAGTAGCAATATCACACACACACACACACACACACTTACACACGCAGTCGTTTTTTCGTCCACTCTGGTGAAAACAATTCAATCAGCTCTAAGTCGCGCACGGCAAAGCTTATTGCGTTATATATGAGCCGTACGCGTGTCTGTGTGTGTGGGCGTACTTGATTTCAGCCGAGGGAAAAGGGTTGTGTATGTGTGTGTGTGTCTGTAAGAGGACGACGACGTACGGGCGCGAAAAAAAGTCTCGTCGCCGTCGCATATCGCGCGCTTCTGTTATAAGTTATGTGCAGCGTCGAGGCGGCAGCAGCAGCAGCAGCAGCAGCAGCATCGAGCAGCAGCAGTAGTAGTAGTATGGTGCAGCGTGCGAGTAGTAGCATAGAGGCGAGAAAAAACGTTAAAGTGCACAAGTGTCGTGCATGCGCGCGCGGGGCTCAACGACACTATCAATCGCCGGAATCGCGCGCTATAAAACATTTATCCACACACACACACACACCCACACGCGTGCCGTGTAGAGCTTTTGCTCTCCCTTCAATTTCTTCTTTTTCTTTCTTTCTTTCTTTTTTTTTTTTTTTACATCGTGCCCGAAAAATATGAGTCTGACACTGGATACTTTAACGCGTACACGCATTTCGCTTACGTGCCGAGATAGCTAGAGAGTACAAGATCGACGACGAATTTTGGTTACACGCTCGATTCGCAATCGCATTTCGAGCTTAAAAATTACGTACACGACGACGATCCATTGGGGGGTGGCCGCCGAGACCGACTCTTCCGTGCGCGCGAGCTTTTACAAGAGCACAAAAAAAAAATCCAATCGTATTAAGCTTATTTCGTCGGTCCTTTTTTTTTTTTATCAACGACGAACACACGAAATAAGATATGATCGCGTACACATGAATGGACGCGTGCACCCACGATCCCTTTTTTGCCTCTTTTTGCTCGATTTTGCGAAACACGTATTACACTCTCGTCGCGTCCTCCCTCGTACTCTCGCAGCCCATCGGGTTGTAAAATTCGTGTGTGTGTGTACATACTTTGGCAAAACTAGTCTATTTTTACGATACGTATCCCACACTTTACGCTGCAAGTACACATACGATACGTGAAACAACGCGTTCGAGTAAAATTCATACAAGTATACCTAACTTTACGACCCTTATATCGTGTATTGCATCATAATATTATACATGTGTATGTGTGCAAAATGTCGACGCGTCGTCGGGTTATACATAATCCAGAGCGCGCGTACATATAAAATACACTCGTACGCTCGCTTCATTCGCGATTTATACGTATAAAAATCATTGATTCAAAAAAGTGGACGTGTATATAGAGCCGCCGCCGCCGCTGCGGTGTATAGTAATACACGAATAATACGACTATCTAGAATTGAATGAAAGCCGTGTACGAGAGCCAGCGGCGGCAGCGGTGCTGCACGCGCGTTACGTAAGTAGTAAAAATCGTTTTCGGTGAAACGGAAGCACACGCGCGAGTATTGAGCTCTGCGGTCTTACTTACGGATTGTATCGATCCGACGTTTTGTATTTCAAGCTCGATTCAACTGACAACGATGCACGATCGATGTTTCAGCTCTTTGAATTTATGTAGCGTTAATTATGATCAACATTAATTTGTCCCGCAAGGGAGCGCATCAACGCTGACGAGTTCGTGTAGCGATCGGTGTGAGATGATGCGATTGAGCAACGAGCGCATAATTTTTCAATCTTTTCTCACACGCGTGAAGAGGAAAAAATAAGCGGGCGATACGCGTCGGCCAATTGGAACACGCCTCTGATTGACGAAGGACCGATTTTCATCGGTCACCATTGTATTGCGTGAGTCACAAGTGTAATAATATGTATTCGTCAATTCATCGTTCAAGATCATATATCGTGATTATGCAGCGTTGAAACTTACCTTATAAAGTACATGTGTGTCCGATGGTCCCTCTTGCGCCAGTCATTGGTTCTCACTTTGGTGCTCGCTTTCTTGCGATCGCCTGCGTCGGTCTTCTCGTGGTGTTGCTGGGGATTGCTCGCATCCGCGTGGAGACCAATCGCAGAGACGTCCGGGGCATTATCGTCGTCGTCGTCGTCGTCGTGGTTGTCACCATCGATCGGCACTTTTTTTGCACAGTGATTCGAGTTTATCAGTCGTTTGTTTGTTATACCGCGCAAGCACAACGATATCGTTCACACTTGTTCACGAGAAAAAAGAAAAAAGAAATATCAAGGAAAGAAAAACGGATCAACGATTGAGATTTAGCGAGTCACCGGTAGCAAAACGAGCTTGCGAGCTTGCGACTCCGAGTGACAGAGCACGTTCCGCACCACCCACGCAGCACGTAATATCCGCACACACCTGTGCAATATATCGGAACGAAGCCGCGCACACGTGTCTTCGGTATACGTAAGTGTGAGTGTGTGTGTATGTGTGAGTGTGTGTGTGTGTGTGTGTGTGTGGTCGCAGCCCACGTGTGTGACACGCACGTATCACCCACCGGCACACCGGAAAAACGATTACTCCACGACGCAGCAAGAAAAAAGAAAAAGAAAAAAGAAGGAGGCGTGATATCGGTACTTTTTTCGTCACTGGCACCTGTTAACAAATCACTCGTCTGAAAACACTCACTTGTTCTCTTTTATAAGCCCGTCATCCGTGCTACAGATTCTTGGCTATGTAATATGTCACTCTACCTCTCTCTCTCTCTCGAGGCGATAAAAATCGACGGAGAAAATCCCTCCGGTATTCTGGGAGAAAAAGAGGGATTAATTTTTCACTCGCAACTCGAAAAAGCCATACACGAATAACAGTCAAAAATCGACGTATATCCGAGCCCGCTACTATACAAGGGATGCAAATGCGAATGCTGCACGATACACATTTATGTGTATTTATACGAACTTTCGTCGCGTAGGTCCGTGCGTATGGTCGATAGCGCGCGAGCCGTCTTACTGATAGTCCTAGTGTCGGCGGCCGCGCTTCGGAGTTGGCAGTAGCAGCAGCGGCAGAGCCACCCCCGCACGCGCGCGCGACGACGACGATGTATATAGTCACCAGCAGCAGCAGCAGCAGCAGTAGTAGTACGTACACGAAAGTCCCGCTTGCGCAAACGCGAGAACAATCCGGAAACCAACGACGACTACGGCGACTACGGCGACGACGACGACGCACCACACACGACTATACCCCTGCGCGTATACGTGTGTATACTCCCCCGCACTTGTATGCGCGTAGGCATATATACGTATGTGTGTGTATACGCGCATATCGTGTATATATGAATGTCCACACAACCCTTGGTGGGTGAATCTCTTTTTTTTTCTCCTGCCTCCCCACCAGAACCACCAACAACGACTATACGCAACGAGTTATACTCGAGTTCTTTTCTGCCCGTGTATCGCTGTGCAACATAACGCCGTACAATACTGTACAGCCTCTTTCGGATCGCGCGTATGCGTGGAGGGTGAACTCGAGCGAGAGAGATGCAAGCGCGCAACGATATTTCGTCGACCGAGCTTGCAGGCAGTTTCGAAAGCGCGAGAAAAAAAAATAGCGATCTATGCCATAAGAGGTGGATTACGTCCAGGCAATATTTGTAATATTCATCGGAGGTAAACGTTCCTTCAACGACGACGGGACGATCGCTGACACGTATTATACGTACGAAGGGATCTGTGCTCGGTGCCCACTCGTCTATTCTTGGCGACTGTCGAGTTATAATTATGTATAATAAAAGCTCGATCGGCCGTGAATCGATACGTGGAAGAAAATCATCGCGCGAACGCGGTCAATCACTCCGCGTCTGGGCAGCGTGTAAGCGATACGATACGGCTTCAATATATGCAGGTAATTATTAAAAAAAAATCCCAGACGCTGAATAAAAGCCTTATATTTTTTGAAACATCTTTATCGGCATTTGGCATGATGGGTAAACCCCTGAAAAACGAGCGTCCGTCCGTCCATCCGTTCGTCCGTCCGAACGGGCGCAATTTTGGTAGTATAAGTGTCTATATCAGCATCAGTTTGCGCTGCTCGCTGCTATTGGCTGCCGTGCTAGCTACGTATCTCTTTTTTTCTCGCTCTCACACTCGCGTATGACTGTGTTTACGTATACACACGAGGCAACGTAAGAGCATAAGCAAAGGTAGTCAGCGTACAGCTCACGGACTTTACTACGTTGAGTTGTCTTTCTCTCTCTCTTGCTTGTGCATATCAATACGTATGTGCTGTCAATGCGTATTTGATTATCTTAACAAAGGGTTGTGTTTAATTTTGATAAAAAATTAGACGAGAGTATGTCGGTCATTTATAAATATTTTCTGGAAGTAGTCATTAACTGGCGTTTTCGAGGTTATTCGTGAAATCGTCATTTTTAATAATATTAACGATGTTAAAATAATTTTTCATTATTTTTAATCTATAGAACATTCAATTAGTTATGCGATGATCAATTTAGTTTTCATTTAATTGCAATCATTAAATTTTCCTACATATTAAAACATCAAAACATTTACCCTATGAGAGTTTTCTCCATAAATATATGCTCGCGACAGATTACAAAAATTCTCCAAGTTTATACCACCACCTCTTATCAGTAATTTAGATTACTGCTCTCGATAATATCGCATGATTAACACACGGTTGTAATTTTTTTTCGATTGCTTTTTTGTGACAGCAGCATCTGAGTGTGGTGTATAAAATTGGAGACTGACAACTGATGCAAGCATGATCTCTTATATAGTAAACGAGAGAAATTTCTAGCCACTTGCGGGTACCTCGATGTACGGCTAGAAAGACATCTAGCGTCGGGAAAGTTAAATGTCACACCTACTCTGATTTAAGAGTAAGCACACGTTCATTATGCACCAGATGTGAAACATCGATGTTTGTGTTGGGATTTTCTCAGTTTTTTTCTTGTTTCTTGATTTTTTAGTTTCTAGTTTAGTTTTTTGTTTGAACTATTAATTCATGTTTTTGAATTTTTTTTTAGTTTTTTACTTATTTGATTGATCAATTTTCTTGTTTTTATTTCATTTAACTTTGAAATTTTAATTTCTTTATTAATTGATAAAGATATTTCATATATTACAGCTGTTCATAAACAGCTGAATTTTTTCATTCATATTTTAAAATTAAAAAACAAAATTTTTTTTTAAATATCATGGCTCACCGTAACCAAAAAAAGGAAGCGATGTTTTTTTTTTTCTCTCTCTCTCGACAAAAGTGAAAAGTCGCATCTCTCTCTACATTGTATATCCATACGCAAGTTGAGAGAATCCACGTGCGGAGAGGATGGAATATCGGGCGAACTATAGCGGCGGCGATCACCATTGCGCCTCGGCGCGCCGGTGTGTTGTACTCTATACGCCATGCTCGAGTCGAACTATACATACATATACCGCTGCTCTGCTCTTGGTTATCTGTGGGCCGCTTGCCAAATATATGGCGTGCTGCGCGCCTCTTGGCACGCGTAAACAATTACTTCGCGAACTTGGTGTTATCGGCGGAGCAGTGGCGGTGGTGCTGCTGGTGCTGGTCGTCGTACTCATCGTATACTCGTCGTCGTCGTCGACTGGTATTATCCAACCCAGCTCTCGCTATCTTTCTCTCTCTCTCTCTCTCTCTTTCCACTTGTGCGTTGATGTATTCTTCTCATTTAGCTCTCTCTCTCTCTCTCGGAGCTCTCAAGCTTTCGTGGAACTGTGGTAATTATGATGAATCTCTGCCCTTTCTCCTTTTCGACTTTGGGTATATGCGTAGTTGCAGCTATACAATAGAGCTCGAGTCGTGTATTATGGTATTTCAGAGCCCACGCGATTTTTCGAGATTCGAATGAAAAATATTCATTTTCATAAATATTCTGGTTACGTTTACTTGCAAAGGCACGATATTGACGCGACAAACTTTTATGGGTTTCTAATGAACTACATCGTTTTCGTCTTACGGGTGCGCACACATCGTTCGAAATGTATTTGAGAGCTGTGAAGTAACAGAATTCAAAACTCTTGCCAATTTTAAACCAATGAGCGATCAATTTATGTTGTTAAAAACGTATAACATATTATGCAATTATTCCAAATTATTTTATAATTCTGTAGCATTTCATTTTCATTTTCAATGTGTTGAATACATTTATTTTTATACAAAACTGTTAAAAATATTTCCATTTTTACAATTAATGTAGAAGTGGAGACTTTTTTCTCCCTGTACACGGATTTTCTACAAATATCATTCATCGCGACATAGCATTATCTACGTATTTACAATTCTACTTATATACAATTATTTTAACTTTGCCACTGGCAGATTTACAAATTAAGGTATTCGCCATCTGGCGGTAGAGGCTGGTTTTAATCATTATATAATTTCCATAAATTTTTGAGTAATTGTCACAAAAATAAATCATTGGTAAAGTATTTAATTTCTATCACAATGTTTAAATTTAACTAGGCTAATAATTTGTTGATAAGCAATGTTAATAAAAGTAAACATTGCTACTTGAGGAACCGCATATGCGTGTAGTTTTTCACATTTGGAAATCTTTTAAACGATGAATTTTATAGTTGTCTTGTCGACTATAGATGTCGCATCGCTAAACCGTAAGTGGTCAAATTACTTTTCAATTATATAGAGAAAAAGTAAACGTGCATAAATATAATTATAATAATTTTTGTTGGTCGCAAGAAATCACAACGCTTCTGTCCCCATACTCGAGCGATACACCGCTCGAATGTGCAGAATTTCACACCTCGATGATCCAAAAAATCGACGTTTCAACGCACATACCGCGACTACAAACAAATACGCGTGACGTTGCTAACGTTATTTCGCGAAATGTCTATAGCTTGCATGCGTGTACGACATTCCACCTCGCCCTTGACTCATTGTTCCGCATATTTTTCTCCGTTTCTCTTTACTTTTTTTTTCTCTTCGTGGCTTACGCAATTGTGCGCACATCGTGCAAAAGTCATTTCTCTCTCTCTCTCTCTCTCTCTCTCTCTCTCTCGCAAGATCGATATATTTATAAAAATATTATTTTGCAGTTTGCCCTTCCGTCACGGAGAAAATATGTAAATTATCCATCCACGCGCGCGCGACGCAATGTCTCGCAAGAGAGAGAGAGAGAGAGAGAGAGAGACGCAGCGCGAGTATCGAAAAATCGCTTCGTTCCAAAAAAGCATTTACTTTAATTCGACAAAAATGTCTTCGTGTAATTCCTTACCCCCCGCATCATGCTGTATGTATACCACCACCGCGACCACGAGTCGAGCTAAATTTATACACTGTTGTAACTTTGTCCTCCAGCAATTGCTGCTGCTGCGTACGTACGTATACATAACGATTACAATGACGGCACAAGAAAAGTCGGACACGCGATTAAGTAAATTGAATATCCAAGCTTTTGCGAGCTTCGCCCGCGGCGGAGCTGAGCTCGTCTTTTTTTTGAGAAAAGGGGGAGGAAAGTGAGCAAAAAATTACGAGTGAGAGAGGAGAGAGAGAGAGAGTTAAGAGTGCAAAAAATGCACTATTTACATTGTGGACAAAGTATATGTAAATGACGCAACCGAGCGTCGACGCGCGCGTGGCTCTCGCTACTTTTCTTTTTTCTTCCTCGCGAGTTTTCGGTAATTCTTTCGTTCTCTCCTTGGGGAGAGACGAAGGAATGCAAATAAACTTATTTTCCCTTGCTGAAATTAGAGAGATGTCTCGCACAGCCTTGACATTTGGCGCGAGGCGAAAAGTTAATGCATAGAAAACAAATTAAGCGCGATTTTATACCATTTTCTCGCGGTCGAATCGTTTTCTCTTTTATTTCGAATGGCACACGAGCAGCATCCGGAAATTCCATTTTTCTCCTTACAACGAGAGTTTGCATTCGTAATTCACCGATTCAGAGATCATTACAAGCCATCCAAGCAAAAGCTGAACGAAATATAGTGACGAATAGTCGCATATGGAAAATCTAGCATCGAATCGAAGAAAAAAAAGCTGACGCACGCGTATATTATTGCGTGTCGAAAATCGAGCGCCGAGTCTTGTAATGCCCACTTCTAAGACGCAAACTTTTACCATATTCTTGCTTTATGCAGTTGCAACTTTACAGCGCGCGCGCCGAACACGCAGCATTTTCCGCGCGCTCCCGCGGCGATCTCGAAAATACATAAAAAGTGTCGGTATATAGTACAGAGTATACATTTTGGGCGAGATGCTTCTCTGAGAAATCGATATTTTCGACGATATTCATCCATAAATGTCACTCTATATCGGGTCGCGTGCGTACATGTGTATAAAAAGCCACACAGCAGCACTGGGTAAACATTATATTACACGCATACATAGTACATACTCACGCATCTTTGCGTGTATTATAAGCATTGCACAAAAAAGCTCATACATAGCACGAGAGACCGAGAGAGAGAGAGAGATATGTCAGTTCTCCTCCTCTCGAGTCATATAATATCTAAAGTGGTCCAACGAGTAAATTGCTCAAAAAAGTTTCCTTCGCTATATCGCATAGCGTCGACTACTACCCACGCGTCGCGCGGGTCGGTCGCAATCCGCCGCGCGTACAATCCACGCGCGACCACGCGACAGAGAGCTTGCAAGCTCGATATATGCGTGTGTGTGTGTGTGTGTGTGTGTGTGTGTGTGTGTGAGCATTCGCATTATCAGCCCTCGCTCAGCCAATTCATGAATGAACGCGATGAACGTCGATATTTTCGACGTATTTTATACCGCACTATACTGAGAGCTTGTGACGTCTGACTTCGATATACATATAAGGTCTCTTTTTTTGTTCTATCTAGCTCTCTCTTTAGTAGTGCCGAGATAGAAAAAGAGACTCATCAAGGACACTGGCTGGCTGAAGAGGGATCAAAGGAGAATCAAAGGAGAGAGAAAGAGAGGGGTAAGTATCATGCATACATAGCTGGGGTGCATTTTTTTTCTCTCTCTCTGTCTCTCTCGCGTCGGCGCACGGCGATCGCGGCGCGCACATCAGAGCGGATCGCGGGCGTAAAGCCAGAAAACGTCAGAGTGGCAACGGCGATGACTGTGTTTGTGTGCGCTTGTGTGTGTGTGTGTATGAGCATTTCGCGATAACGACTCGAGGGTACACATGTGAATATACATGTATACATCGCGGGGTAATATGTAAGATGACCCGCCGCGGTGTCTGCAGCAGTGGATCAGGAGCGGCACACGCATACACACACACACACACACACACACATACAAATACCAAGACAGACAATGGGAGAGGAAACGTGGATTTGATCCTCGCTTCTCTTTTCTCTCTTTTTTTTTATTCCAGACAAACCAAGTATATGTATATCGCTGCGTGGCGTTACTTTTGCTGCTGTTGTTGTTTTTTTACCGTAATTATCGAGGGAGATGGGAGAGAAAAGAAGAAAAAGTGACGACGCGGCGATGACTCGAGCTTTTTTTTCGCGCGCGAGCATTTCTTCTTTCTAAATTGATCGTAAATTTTCCCTCAATCTGCTCGTAATGAGTGCTACTATTTTTCGCGGGAGCCTCAGCAGCTTTATCGTGGCACTGAAAAAAAAATTATTATTATTTTTCGAAAAAGCTTAATGACGAGCTCTTACAGCTATGCTTAACCCAGTTTCTTTCATTCCCTTTATTTTCATTCTCGGAAGAGGAGCGTAACCGACGTTAAGGGCTTGTAATTGTTCGCATCAATCCTGCGTATAGATACGGAAAAATGATTTTACAAATGAAAATCTGCAATTTTAATTAGCTCGATGTAAAGTACAAATTTATCTCAAGGTTTAAAGGTCGATATGCCAATTCCACATAGCGTTGTGCAAAAAAATCGATTCTTCATCAAGGCATCGCATGAATGATGAAAAAGGATAATAATGATAATAATAAACTTGGGGTTTAAAAATTGAATTTCTTCGGATATTTTCAACAAAAGCAGATTCATATTTTCTTTTCGTCATCGTTCGAAAATATATATCGTTTATGCATCGAACGAGCTTATAATGCAAAACCAGAAAAACGCCTTATAAATAGTCGAACAATGAATTTTTTGTCCTCCTTGAAAAATTTCAAGCGCGCGTTTTATATACTTTAACAAACCGGACAGCGCAAATTCAAAAGGATTATCGTCATAAATTGCTTGCTCAGCGAGTATTATCATAACTGCCAAAAACGATGCGGATGCATTACAATGTGTCTCGTGTCAAAAAAATAAAAAATAAATAAATAAAATAGAAAGTGTGGAGGGGAAACTATTATATGAGAGACATTACAAGACAAAAAACAATCCATACATCTTATCGGGTGCGTGGCTGTGGAGGAAAAAAAATACATAATATCCCGAAATATTTTATCAAAAATTCATACTTTGCGGGGGTTGCTGAATTGGTTTGTCTTCTTCTTCTTCTTCTTCCGGGGCGTGCGTGGGTGTGTTAGATTATACTTAGCAACTCGACTCACTCACGCTAAAACTTTTATGTCATACCGAGTGTGTACCAACCCTCTCGATTAATTTCAAGAAATTTCGAGTGACCGGAGCGAGAAAAATCCCACGCGAGCAGCTGTAAAAATAATTAGCAGCGTCCAAATTAAAAGCTTATTCCTCGAGAGCAATTAAACTTAATGCCATTGTTTTCGTGTCATCCGATTCCCCGAGAAATATTCAAGAGTATAAGTAAGCTCTCTCGAGCGAAAGCAATCGAGTTTCTCAGCTTTTTTAAAAAGATCAGTTACAGTTACGTACGTGCGATACGCCCTCACGTACGTGCATAAATTACAGCTCGTTCGATCACTTCGAGCGAGAAAAAAAGCGCCGAAATCGAAGCGAGCGAGGCGTTAGCCCTCTTTCCCTCTTCTATATACGATATGTTACACGTACTCGAGAGAGTAAAAATTTTTGCTCGATATCGTGTATGAATCACTCGCATCGACACATCTCTCTTTTCCCCAACGTATGTGTGTGCGTCTACTATGTCCGAATGAATGAATCGGCTTTGTCCTACTTTTTCAACTTTGCATTTTGCGTGGGTAGAGAGAAGTGAACCAGCAGTCGCTGCATACGACCGCTGCGCGTGTGTGTGCGCTTCTGCGGGAGCCAAATTTTCGCGCGAGGGTTGGCGTCGCCGCGACGCTGCTCCTCTCTCCCTCTGTCTCACTCTATATATGCCGCACACATACGTACACACACACACAGACACAGACACAGCCTAGGTATAAGGAAATATCCCCGACTGTACTGATCGCGAAAAACGACCACGCAGAAATCCATTTTCCGCCCGTCCGTTGCAAACTTGCATACTCATCGCTCTGTGTGTATATCTGTGTCTGCGCGTATCCGCGAGCGTGTATATGTAAACCAACAGCGCGCGAGACACGAACAAACAAGAATATAGTTTTGCATTTTCATCGATTCACGAGTGTGTCCAAGTGTGTGTGAGTGCAGTATGAATGTGTGTCAACGTCGGTGTGAGATTTTGTGCTGCATCGCGTATAGCAAGTATATTCTTTTTTATACCGTTTGGATTCGGATACCGAAAATAGACTTTTTCGAAGTGAAACTTCTTCCGACAATTTTAAATGATGAAAAGTGTACTTTATTCTTGAATAATAACTATTATTTTTAAATAATATGCGTCTTTACATTTTTTTTCTCCTCAAAATTCAAGTTCGATATGAAACACGTGCACGTGTCCTACATAATTCAATAAACAAAATTAAAAGTCACGATAATTATCCATCATACGATACATACATTCAACGCGCTCAATTTATCACTCGGATCGCACATAGACTGGTCAATTAATAATAATAACGATGACAATTGTCGTAATCACGCGGAATCGTCGGTGATCTGGGTCTTTCGACTCCGCTCGTCCGACGACGTGTCGGGCATCTCGATCAGCGGCTCGACGATCATCGACGACCTCTCGCTCTCGCCGCCGCCCAGCCTCGTGCGCATCACGAACTCGAACATCTCGTGGGCCATCCGGGGAAACTCGGCGAAGAAGCTGCCGCTCAGCCGGTCGCGCAGCTCCGCGTCGTAGTGGCGCGCGACGAACTCGAACACCTCGTGCTTCTCGTCGCGCATCGCCTCCGGATACTTGGCGCACAGTCGCAGAGCATTGAGGCAGCTGTCCTGGCTCAGCGTCTTGATCAGCGTCGTCCTGTAGTCGAGCTCCTTGACCAGGCGCGCCTCGTTCTTCTCCATGTACTTCCTCGTGGTGGCGAGCAGCGTCTCGAGGCCGAAGGCCCAGGCGAGCGTGTAGAGCTGGGTCGCCGAGGCCACCGTCAGATCGAATATCAGCCGGTCGAGGCAGAGCCGCTTGAGCTCGTCTACCTCGAACTTGCAGGCGGCGCAGTAGAGCTCGTCGTACTCGCACTCCGGCCAGTCGAGCCGCTCCGCGTAGATGAACTCGAGCATGCGGTACACGTATTCCAGCTTGACGACGCCGGACAGTATGACGATCGTCGGCCGGCAGGTCACCTCGATCTTGTCCTTGGCGAACTCCCTGCGGAAGTAGCCGCTCTTCGAGGCCAGGATCACCTTGTGCGCGGGTATGAGCTTGTCGCCGTGGGTCAGCACGACGTCGCTGCAGAACGGGCTGAGGTAGAGGTCGGGTCGCGCGTTGCGCGCGCGCAGCGTCGTCGACTCGTCGCCCACCGGCTCGCGCTCCATCTCGAGGCAGACGTGCACGACTCGCCAGGGTTTGGCGCTCGCGGGCAGCAGCAGCTCCTGCCTGTCGAAATTCATGATGGAGCTCTCGCGCAACTGCTCGAGCTCCCGCGGGAATCGCACGTGGAACTCGTTGTCGCCCTCCTTGACCAGCGCCCTGGCTCGCACGCGGTACAGAAATTTGCGACTCGCCTCGTGCAGCACCTCGTGCGCGCCACTGTAAAACTTGAGGATGAACACGAGCGACAGACGATCGGCCGGGATCTGTTTGGGGTCGTTGTCGCAGTCGTCGCCGAAGCTGTCCATCATGTCGCTGAGTTTATCGCTGCTCTTGACGTCGACGCCGCTGCTGCTGCTGCTGCTGCCGCTGCCGCTGTCGACGAAGTTTTTGTTGTCGAGGTCACGAGGGCGCTTCTTCGAGGCCTCGAGGTCCACGACGTAGCCGAGCTTGATGCGCTCGCTGGGCCACTGCTCGGTGAGCTCGAACTCGATCGTGGACGCCTTGGACAGAGCCTTGGTGATCGGCTCGTCGATGGGGATGACGGCGCCGCGGCAGCTGCTGCTGCTGCTGCGATCGTTGGTCTTCGCGTCCTTCAGGTTCAACTGGCTCATGGCCTTGGTGATCGGCGCTGGCGACATCGTCGTTGATTCTTCGGCGATGAGAATTTAAAAACTTGACTTGGTGACACACGCACGGGCGCACTCGCGAGCAACTGTCAGATGGCACTGGGGCGTCGAACAGGTACGATCAGACGTGTTGCTGTGGTTGTCGAGAGAGTACGAAGGAAATGTTTACAAACACTCGTTGTATGGAGAATTTTCGAATCTGTCTTACTGTATTCTGACAAATACAGCGATAACGTCGAATAATCGAAGGATAATTTACGAAGCGTTTTACTTCGCGGATAAAATCAAACGTTATTATGTATATAGCACAAGTCGCGGGGGAGGACTACTTTTTCAACCCACCGAAAAAGAGAGATGAGCAATATAATGATCGTTACGATCCCTCGACGTTGACACAAAGTACTGTATTGGGAGCGCGGGTTACGTACCCGCCTCCGATCGTATTTAATACACCCTTTTTTTTGGTCGTGTGTTTGTAATGTATAGTTATGCCCGAGCTTGCGCGTATTCACGCAGAGAAACTTCTTGAATTTTTTCGTTCATCCTTTTTTTTCTTTATCATCTTATTATCGAGAGATAGAGTAAAAGCTCGTACGTATAGTACAGAGAGAGAGAGAGAGAGAGCCCACGCGACGTTCGTGCACCCACCCAACACAAAATATTTTACATTTGACGCCTTACGGCTATAAGTATGTATGTTTGTGTGCAGCTTAACGTACGAAGCCAATGGACTGCTTGTATGTATGCGTGTACATTACGTCGAAGATGCGTGTAATGTAGCGCGTGGGAAGCACTAAATTGTCTTCTATAAGGCGAGTTACGAATTCTTTATCCGAGACGGATTATGATTCCATATTTTTTTTTCTTCTTACGGATTTGTATGTATGTGTACGCGCGCTGTTGTTGTTATAATAAACGTCAAATTGCACAAAACGTAATTGCGTCGCGCGGGGCATTGCGGGAACGTGACATTTTAATAACTCTGTACGCTCTTCATTACGATCTTTTTTTTTTTAATATACGCGTTATGTAAAATGACGTAATGATAATTCAATTTTTGTTGGCATGTAACGCGCGCGCTGTCACGAGAAAAAGAGAGAGAGATCATTCAAGATTTAAATTATGGTATGGATTTTGTAATCGTCTGCGATCCAGGTTAATAATAATATAATTGTTAATTAATTTATATCGATGATAAGTCAGAGTCATAACGAGCTCTCGTGTCACATAATACGTGTATAGATATGGGCTCGAAGCGTCATCGGCTAAAAAGTTGGGACACTAGACTTATTTTGATTCTGTTCAATTTTGGTGTGGAACAGGAACTGGAATGTAAATATTCACTTTTATTGGTCTATTCGTACGCTGTTAAAAAAAAAAACCTAAAATTGAATACAGATATAATGTAAAATCAGACATTCAAATGAAAGTATCAGTACTGATTTATTTTATTACATTATCAGTAAAAATGATGCATCGAAATCTAATCTTATACATCATTTTTACAGCAAAAATGAAGGAAAATAATTTAGTTATATACTTGAATTCAAACAATTTGATTGAAAATAAAACTGTTAATCATTTTTTAGTTTCTGCATTTGTTTCTCAAAAAATGTATAAGAATTCAATCGTAATTAAATCCAGCCTCTGCCACTAGATGGCGAGTACCTTTATTTGTAAATCTGCAAGTGGCAAAGGGAAAATAATTGTATATAATAATATATGTATATAATTGTAATATAATTGTGTTATAATTGTGTTATAAATGTATATAATTGTATATAAGTTCAAGCAAGCATAAAATGTATCAACAGTTAGTTTCATTAAAGTTAATTTCATTAATTTCCAAGCACAAACATCCACGATAACAAGTATAAATTTCAAAAATTCAATTAAAAAAATTTTTCATAAATAATTTGACGTTATACGACTCGTGAAGGAATCATTAAATTTAATTCAAACCACGTTGATTTTAATGCAAATATTCTCAACAGGGATAGTAGAGCCCGTATCATACACTCAACTTAACGCGCACGGATCGATATTGTACCACGTCGAATAAAGCAGCCGTGGATTTATGCTCGAAGCCGCGACGGTAAATCGTCGCGTCCTGCACGGCACGTTCGCGATCAGAAAGGCCCAACCTGCAGCGCGATAATTCGGAACAATTTATGTATTATAGGCGAGTGTGATCGGCAATTCGAGCTGAGAAAATCTATACGAATATCCGAACTGCGCTCATACACGTATACCCCCCTTCGGGTTACTTTAGCTTTTAAAAGCCCCATACGGTATCATACTATAATGTAGCGCGCGAGGAGAGAGAAAGAGAGAGAGAGCGTATAACCTTTGGCCTTGGCCCCGCGCGCACATGCACTTATACGAGCTCACGTGCAAATCCATTAAAGTTCACGTCCGAGGCACACGGGACACGACACCACGACGATATTTCGTAAGTCGTCATCGAAAGCGAGAGAGAAGAGAGACGGAGATTATTTGCGGTCTTGGAGCACTGGCCGCACACCGCGCCGATGTGCAATGACACCGATTGTATTGTTTTGCCTTTTTACGAGCAGCCGTACCGCGAGGATAGGAATTCAAAGCTCTCCGATGCTACGACGTCGTCGTCGTCTTCGTCGTCGGCGATACGTTTGCGCACGCGGCAGCGCAGTGCACTGTGCACATCGTATTATTACGTATATATTATAAATGCAGGTGGTTGTTTCGTCATAAGAATTTCTGAACGTTGGGCGCGAGCTTGCCCATGTAAGTAGTAACGACGACAACAACAACAACAACAGCAGCAATAACAAAAATGTAATACACGAGTGATAATTTCAATTACACATAGGCAATACGCGGGCGATGTGATAATTCGCCGCGTGACTTTCATTGCCCGTCGATTGAGCAACTATATAATACGCGCATAAATATAACGACGATGGTCGCCAGCGACGCATTATATTATGTATATATAATATGAGTGTAGCCTATACTACTATGTAGTAGGCGATCGTAAAACACATTTTATATCCAGGCATACGTACGATGAATGTTTTATTATATATTGTGCCATTTATATACATACGCGCGTTACCCCCCCGCGCACAAAAAGAAAGTCAATCGCTCGCGCGCGTCCATTGCTTTTATCGATTTCGCGTACAGCAGCGAGCTTCTTACGTTATATATTTAACTAAGATGTATACTCTTCTTTTCTCTGCTTGCAAAGCTTTCTTCCTCCTCCTCCTCCTCCTCCTCCTCCATCCACCGAAAAAAGCTCTCTCTCTCTCTCTCTCTCTCTCTCTCGCCCGCAAGTACGCGAATCGCCGCAAAAGACTTCCTCTCCACCCACGCGTGCAGCGCGCGTAAACGCCGGCGGTGGCGGAGAAATCTCTCTCTCTCTATCTCTTCAAGGGATACGAGAAAAATCAATGTTAGCTTTTATTTTTGGCAGAGATTTGAGCTATGTATATGAGAATACGCGCGCCGTCGCCGTAGAAGTTGTAGTAGAGAATAGTATAAGTTCGGGCCGGTCGCGAGAGATATGACGTATAGTAACTCGAGCGATACGCGCGGTGCGTTATATGTTTTTTATATCGTATAGCGGTGGTCTATAGGCAGTTGTTACGTAGAGGACGCGGGTGAGATTATATTTTACGCGACGATCGATCGTAAGGGCAGAGTGCAGTCTGTAACGCACAGGATGACGACGAGAAAGGGTGCGTGTATTTAACGAGAGATTTCCATTCCGCAACTTGATCCGAAATTCATGTAGAGCGATTACCGTGATTCAAGTTGCTATCAGGGATGCGCGAGTATCCGATTTTCCGAGTTTTACTGATCGATGATTCGAACCCGACTCTTAGACCTTTATTTATATTTGAGACGTGTGTACAGATAACTTTGGTTTCCATACACACCATTTGAGACATTTTACTTGAAATAATTGCGTGCTCGTGGATAGAAAAATTGAAGCTCATTTTTCAAATTAATACGTTAATTTATTTATTCGAATGATTTGTAAAGTTTACAAAATTAAATACAATCAAACATTTAACAATGTTAAAAATTATGCCAGTAACCATCATCAGCTTTGTCTCATCGCCGCTAAGCAAACATTATATAAATCTTTGTTCTCCAGCTGCTCGATGATCATCTCACAGCACTCGATCGGCAGTCGATTGTGTATCAGCTGCCTGAAAGGATCCAGTGCCCATCGCCGGAAGAATCCTCCCGACATTATCTCGCACAGGTGCAGCGTGTAATCCTTTTCGTGACCTTTGAAGAGCTTCCACATTACCGGCGAGCGAGTGAAGTCGAGGTAGTCCGTGTACGCGAGTAGTTTATCCTCCTCTTCGGGCTTCAAACGAACCAGATCGTAGAGCGACAGGCTCGGAATTATCATTGTGCGTTTCGCTTCTTTCGCGAAATCCCAGTCGACGCGGAACCACTCGTTGAGATCCATCGCAGTCTGGAAAAATTCGTACTTGGCGAAAATTTTCATCACCTTGAGGGCGTCTCGCCGGTCCAGCTCGTATCCTCTTCTTTCCAGGCACTCGACGGCGGCCAGCAAGCCGGACGCCAGTCTCAGTTTGCGGTTCAGAAACTTGTTCAGAGCCCAGTTGTCGAAGCTCTCGTCGAGGTAACTCTCGGTCGGGAAAACGAAGCTCGACAGATCGGCCCCCCGCTTCAAGAGCACGTCGACCACGCGCGGTAAAAAGCTCGCCACGGCCAATTGCAGCGGAGTCCGACCCAACGCGTCCTTCGGGTCGATCCGCACCGTCTGCCCGATGTCTCGGTTGACCTCGAAGAACCAATCCGCCAATTCGCCGTCGAGCTCTGGATACATCTTGCACATGACGTGCAGAGGCGTCTGTCCCTCTGCGTTGGCCAGATTCGGATCGGCGCCTCGCCTCAGCAGCAATTCGATCGTCTCCTTGCTGCCGTATCCGACGGCCTCGTGCAATGGTGTATTACCCAACTCGTTCGTAGCGTCGATCTCCACCGTCAGCTTCAGGTCGTCGCAGATATCGAAGAACAGCCCCGCCACGGAGCCGTCGGAGTAGCTCCTGCAAATAACGTGCAGAGCTGTCAATCCCTCCGCATTGGATAAATTCGGATCTGCGCCATTTCTCAGCAGCAATTCGGTCATCTCCGTGTCGCTCTCGACCAGAGCCAAGTGCAGAGCGGAGTCGCCCGTTTTCTCCACAAGGCAATCGGGATCCTGACCGAGGGGAAGAAATTCTTCGGCGACGTCTTTGCAGCCGTACTTACAGGCCAAGTGAAAGTGCGACAATCCAAATTCGTCGACGTAATTCACATCGTATCTGTTGTAAATTTTAAACAGCTCTCGGATCGCTTCGTTCTTTCTGAAGTGCCAATGTTCGGACGCGTGATGTATCGCGGTGGTGCGATGCGACGACAACTTGCCGTGTTCATCGACGACGGGTTCGTCCGTGTAGCCGGAATTGATCACGAAGCCGATGACTTGTCCACGGGAGTAATTTATGGATTCCTTGATGATACGCTCGATTTCCTCGGGCGAAAAAATGTCTCGGAGATTGGGAAGTGGACGTTCCCTATACTCAATTAAACAGTCAAGTTGACGGATAAATTCGAATCTCTCATCTTCGATCTCCGAATTAACATCTAGTTGTATTGATTTCAATTTTTCTATAAACTTTTGGTCATCTTCGGCCATTGTTCACAACACTTTATATTTAAACTACACTGTGATATTTAAATTTCAATATTTTTACTTATCGCACTAAAATCACTAGCTGCTTCCTCTGATGCTTACTCCGCTGAGTCGGTTCGTGTACTGACTGAAGTAAAAATATTCGATCTTCTTAGAGCGATATGGCATGTGGCCGAGCATAGACACGACTCTTTCTTTACCGCACTTACTTTCTTTTCGATGACGCGTCAAAAATATGAAAAGAGTCTATTAAGAATTCTTTGCCATCTGTCTTTCTACTATTGTGATGTCGCTTGCTTTAAGTTCGTCTTCGCTTTGTGCTGTAAGTCCTCGTTTTGGAGAAAAAAGTAAGCTTGGTTTCATCGTGAATTAAAATTTCACGAGGAATGGAACGGTGCAATTTATACGAGCAATAATTGCAGAAAAGATCTGCCATTTTCGGGGTCCAAAAAGCCAGGGTTTTTTTAGATATTACCCGCGTTTTGCGGTGTGCAAAGTATCTATTAGGGTATCAGGTACATAAAAAACCACCGATGAAATGCAGCAATGGAGAAATGTAATAGGGCAACAAGGAATGTTTCCGAGAAAAGGGCCCAATCCAAATTTCTCCGACATAAAGGAATGGACACCTCTGCATACGCTTTGCGTCAGTTGCGGCGCCGATGGCATGCTAGAGAGGTTCTTTGAAATCAACGATAAATTCAATTAACCGGTGAAAGGTATTACCTTGGATAGCCACAAAAGAGAGAGAGAGAGAGAGAAACGATCAAATTGCTGCAGAGAATAGGCATACCGTCCAAACACAGTTAATGCCGACGGATCGATTGATTTTCCAACGCAACTAATTCAGGGACTTTCTAATCGCTCATACTGTACTAAATAAGATATTCCAGTCGTATGTGCGTGACGTTTGGCGGCGAGAAAACCTGGGTGAACTTGCATTTGTGAGAAAGAGAGAGAAAGATGCGATGCTACGAATGACGTTGCAATTATGGATATTTGAACTCCACATGTTCACCGACGCGGCTCAAAATATTCGATCAAGTTTTCCGATAAATCTACACCGAAAACTCAAAAGTGTGAAAGTCACTGTGTGTGTGTGTCACCATAATTGCAACGTAATTGCATCAACGCATCTCGTTTTCTCTCTCTCTCTCTCTCTCTTTCTTTTCAATGTAGTCAAAGTATCTTAGTTCGGTAAAGATTCTAAAAAGTGAAAGTCCCTGAGTAATAGAGGCGTGGCCTATGGCCAGCTGCGTTTTTACCTTCTCAATGGGATCTTAGCGTGCAGACGTCTGCGGTCAGTATTCGTTACGACACCGCATCGTGAGCATTGGAAGAGTAACGCATCTACCGCAGCAAGTGATTGCAAGTGAAAATTTTTTTGAATTATCGTGAATTATAAGCTGTTCCGTGTTGTGTAAAATGTTTAAATCGGCCACAATGTTTTTCATCAATTGCGACGAGAGTCGCCGCATAGAAGCGAACGAGGACGTGAAACACGTGGGCTCTTTTAATCAGAAAGTAACTTCGAAGCGAGCGCGCGCAGAAATCAACTGGGAGAGCAAGAGACAGCGACGCGACTTGATCATTGAGCTTTCCGACATGATCAGAAATGCGAAGGACCAACGTGTGAGTCTGAACCCCCAGGACATTTTGCGACCCGAAGAAATCGAGTGTCTCCTGGAAGAAGCCGTTTATTTCTGGGACGAAGACGAATGTCACGAATATCGAAGGGAGTGCATTGCGCTCTTCGTTGAGTCCTTGGCTCGCACCGGCTACAAAGACAAACCCAGACTCGGCTGGGACAACAATCCGTCGCTGCATCGGACCACGCCGCTGCATCACGTGGCGAGAAGGTGGATCTCCAACTGGCACAGCTTGATTCGCGATCTCTTCGCGATTTACGATCGCTACGACTCGAACTACGCGGACGAGCACGGCTTGACGCATTTCCACGTTGCGTGCAGGTTCGGCCTCGACGACGTGGTCGCCAAATTCCTCGAGTTCGGCCAGGAGCCAAATTACCTCGCGCCCAAGACGCTGGACTCGCCGCTTCAGCTGGCTCTGGCCCACGGACACGCGAAGGTGGCGCGACTGCTGCTGAGGAGAGGCGCCAATCCGAGCCTGGCCTACAGAGAGGGACTGACGGCTCTGCACACCGTCTGCAAGGGGATCGAGGGCAACTGCGCCCTGGCTGACATGATGACGGAGCTCGCTGGCGAGAAGCACAAGCACGCGGTGCGAGTCAACGCCCAGGACGACTTGGGCCGGACGCCGCTACATCTGGCACTGGACTACGGCGACCGACGGATGTGCGAGTGGCTGCTGAGGAAAGGCGCCAATGCGAATCTGGCCAACAACGACGGATCGACGCCGCTGCATCTCGTAAGTGAAACGGACGGCGACGAGCACGACTTGGCGGAAATGATATTCAAGCTCAGTCACGACTACTACAAGCCGCTGAACGTCGATGCCTGGGACGAGTCCGGTAACACGGCGCTGCACTTGGCCATTAAGAACGGCTTGAAGAAGTTGGTCGAAGTGCTGCTGAGAAACGGCGCCTGTCCGAATTCGTTCAACAGATGTGGACTGACGCCACTGCATGTCTGCCTCGAAAAGGAAGACGACGACTTGTTGAGGCTATTCTTTAGGGTCAACGGCGACATGCGACGGAAGGTGCAGGTCGACGCCCGGGACGAGCTCGGCCAGACGCCGCTTCAATGGGCCATGACGAATTTGAAGCCGGACGTGGTCGATATACTCGTGGATAACGGCGCTGATCTCTCCACCTTCGTTATACCCACCAAACATTATTTTCGAGAGGGGAACGACGACTCTTGGTATGGCTTTAGATTGAAACTAGCGTCAGGTATTTTGGCCGTAGTCGAACGTCTCACTAGAAGAGGATATCGACTGAGCCGAAACAACGCCCTGAAGATAATGAACATCTTCTACATGTACGAGTTGTTCGATAAATCGGTAGACCTCAAAAAATATTTATGCAACGACGAGACTTTCGCGAGAGAAGCGAAAAACGTCACGATCTGCTCGAATCTGTCTCTCAAAGATCTGATCTTGATGCGAGCCGAGAACACGAAAAAATTCATCACCTACACGGACTACTACCAATTCGCTCGCTCGAGAAAATTGTTCATGCTCTCCTACGAGTTCAGAGAGCCGTGCGCTCTGCATCTGTGCGAGAGGATGTCGAAGGACTTTTTCCGGCAATGGGCAATGGATCCTTTGATGCGGCTGACGCGATACGAACTGCCGCCTCTCTGCTGCGAGAAGATCGCCGATCACTTACTGAATCAAGACTTGTATCACATTTGCTTGGTGACTGCGAGACGAAGATCGTGGCGGCGACGCGTGAGAAGGGTCTTTTTATGGTGTAAATAACTTTGCTCGTTTTGTTGATAATTCCAATAAATAAATAAACTTGAAAAATTAATTCTGGTATTTTTATTGATAAACACATCTATTCTTCATTGCAACTCCATAAATATTGAAACCAAATTACTCCATAACCGCGCACAGAGAAACCATGTCTGTGAATCAGACAATTTCGTCGCCGCATTTAACTTTCCCGACGCCAGATGTCTATCTAGCGATACATCGAGGTTCCCGCAAGTGGCTAGAAATTTCTCTCGATTACTATATAAGAGATCATGCTTGCATCAGTTGTCAGTCTCCAATTTTATACACCTCTCTCAGATGCTGCTGTCACAACAAAGCTATCGAAAAAAAATTACCACCGTGTGTTAATCATGCGATATAATCGAGAGCAGTAATCTAAATAACTGGTAAGAGGTGGTGGTAAAAAATTGGAAACTTTTTGTAATCCGGCGCGAGCATTGATTTATGGAGAAAACTCTCATAGGGTAAACCGTCCAGTGAATGTCCGAATTGTTTTTTTTTTTAATGTTTTAATATGTAGGAAAATTTAATGATTGCAATGAAATGAAAACTAAATTGATCATCGCGTAGCTAATTAAATGTTCTATAGATTAAAAATAATGAAAAATTATTTCAACATCGTTAATATTATTAAAAATGACGATTTCACGAATAACCTCGAAAACGCCACTTAATGACTACTTTCAGAAAATATTTTTTTTAAATGACCGATATACTCTCGCCTAATTTTTTATCAAAATTAAACACTACCCTTTGTTTAGATAATCAAATACGCATTGACAGCACATACGGATTGATATGCACAAGCAAGAGAGAGAGAGAAAGACAACTCAACGTATAGTGAAGTCCGTGAGCTATACGCTGCCTGCCTTTGCTTATGCTCTTACGTTGCCTCGTGTGTACACGTAATAGTTATTTACATACCAAGGGCGAGAAGCTAAGTGGATACGGTCGAGGAAAGTGTTTTGCAGTGTCAGCGCCGCGGCCGCGTAGTGGCCAAGAAAGGCGATGACTACTGTCGCTGCCGAAAATCTTCTCCGCCGGTTTTACTCGGCTTCTAAGCCCTTGGTATATAATAAGATGTTTTCCATTAAAATGCAAGTAATCAATAACCCGAAAACGTATATTTTCCTTACTTGACTCGAGTAAAGATAAAAAAATCGAGTACTCATTCACCCCTAATAATCCTGTTATTATAAAATATGTTGCACGCGTCACAAATGGATCACACGAGCTGTTGCCCTCGTATACTTACTCGCGCGATATAACGAATAGAGACCCGCGAAACGCGAACTCGAACCAGTGCACGTTCATAACGCAACTGTCTCATTAATTTTCATTTATACTGTGCACTATGGATCCGTACACGCGAGTGAGTACACTGTCGGGCATTGCATACACAGGTACATCGTTGTTGTTGCTTTCGTTGTTGTTTTTATTGTACGCCTCGCCGCGAGCGTAACGGAACGCCCCGTGCGCTGCCCGCGCGCGAGATGTAAAATACACGTGTGCCGTATGACGCGCGCTTCGCTGAGGGTTTTTTTTTTTTTTTTTTGCTTTTCTCGCCGCTTACTGCTGCGTTTCTTAAAGTAAGTATTTATTTAGACACGCGAATCCGCGCGTATACACCACTCGCGAGTGCGTATATTATACACGCGCAGCTCGTATACACAGACACATAGACATCGCGAGTAGCTGCAATGAATTTTTATTTCGACGATTTACGAGATGCATTTGTGCAAGCCGAGCTCGAGAGAGACACACGAGGTGCACTTACACTACTACTATGTGGATGCGTGACGTGTTCGTGTGTGTACACACACGTATATATACATCGCATCTCGCGCACCAGTATCTTTATGGGAATATCAGCTTTTTACGAGCTTGAAAAGTATAAGAAAAGAAAAAGAGAGAGAGAGGAAGAAGAAAAGGGAGGTCGCGCGCGGCGTCAGCGGCGGAGGATTCGTTGATTTAACTTTGCTCGAGGCGCCCCTAAGTGTATTTGTGTATCTGTGTACTGTGCATATACTTACGCAATTACACCGCTGTACACGCGTTTATGATGATACTCGCGCAAGCGGCGAGCGTGAGATATCGCTTTTTAATTGTACACAACCATAGTTATCTTTTCTCTCTCTCTCTCTCTCTTACCGGGAGTAAATGCATAATAATGTAATGGATATCCGATCGATCGGTTCTCGATACTAATCTGGAGTAAAACGAGAACTATTGAAATTCGTTACATTGTAAACGTCTTATTTCGCATATTGTCGCATGGTACATGAGATACAGAATGGAAAAAACAGAAAGAAAGAAATAGGAGAATAAAATACCCAAGTAAAAATAATCTTTAATTTAATGGCCTGATGATTAAAACAATGACCATTCACGGTGTTACAAAATACATTTATTAGTTTATTTTTAGCGATCTTTTAATTATAATTATGTTGAAAATGTTAAACGTATTTTAGGTTACCCGAAAATGGCAATTTAATTACAATGGAATCCGCTTATTATGTCTACGGTTAATATAGCTAGCCGTTTAATATGGTCAAAACCATTACTATTTACTATTCTTATGAATATTATAAAAATTCAATTGTTACTCTTTGGTTAGAAAAACTTAAATTATTTTTATGTACCATTTTTGTATAAATTTTTTCCACAGTATATTATGGCCAAAACCTTTGGTCCCATCATGGCCAATAAGCGAATTCCATTGTATTTCAAACCATTTAGACCGACTTCTATGATAATACCACTTTCAGCCTTCACTACTAGATGGCGAGTACCTACATCTGTAAATCTGCAAGTGGCAAAGTAGAAATGATTGTATAAGTCAAAGTAGCTGCTTTAATAAAGCAACAGGTCGATAAATATTTGTTGTGGTTCCATCCGCGTCGACCACCCCTGACGCCACGGTATTTTGGTTTTTGAAGCATGTAGTTCTGAAAAAAAAACCATATCGGATTTAGATGGATGTTTACTCCAGAGTAGCAGGATAAAATTTAGAAAATATACTTACACGATGAACTCGCTGAATCAATGAATATGATGGCCGCGTCTGTAAGCTAACATTTTACATCAGAAATTTGAATTGTTATTATCTAGAAAGAACGTTTGATCGCACTAAATTGTGAAAATAATACGGACCTCATGACTGTACATATGCAATTGCTGATGTGATGTTGAGCAATGTAGATTTCCATAATAAAAACAATTGCAGTAAGAAGTTGTACGTTGGACATACATTCTTGTGGAGTTAGTATTGATGCACTGAGGAGATAAATGTTGCATGCATATTTTTGGTACATCTCCAGTATTACAGGTAAGAGACGCAGGTTGCATGCACATCGGTTGATTTCTAGCTTGATGATAATAAGAAGTCGATGGTAGTGTCAAAGAAAGAATTATTTTGGACAGTAAAGAAAAGAATGATAAAATTTATATTTCTATTGTCAAGCTGTGCTAAAAGAAAATACAGCTCGGAAATCCTTACTTAAAAAAAAAGAAATTAATTACATCTGCTTTTGTTCAAAAGCATTATAAAAAAATTTTTATCACAAACATTTGGTGTTGGTACCGATTATAAGTTTTTCATTTGTGTGCTATTCAATGAAAAAAAATATATATATAAATGAATGAAACCTGCTTTTGCTTCAATTGATTTTGAATATTAAAATCAAATTATAAAAGAAAAGTCGTAAAGTTTATTTACACGAGTGCATAAGATTATTATCGCGATCATTTGATTTACCGATGTGTATCGCGATACAGCACGATCTGTCTCTAATACCATGTCTGTGTGGCCTCTCTCTCTCTCTCTCTCTCTCTTACGTATTTGTGCAACAATACACATCACACCCGATATATATGAAGGCGCTCGCGCGCGCGCCCGATTCCTTTCCAACTGTCAATTTCTGTCACTTTGTGCCTCGAGATCGCGATGATTATATATTACTGCGCGTTAGCTCCGCCTGTATATATTACTAATATGTATAACGATTCCATTCCAAGGATTTCGAGATCGGTCCGTCGTCGAGTTCCATATACAGTCTCTAAGCGCACACGCGCCGATGACAATCGTATACGATACACGCATAATTATTAAAGTTACGGGTATGATACGTTGATGTGCATTTTGTGGTCTCCGAGTTAAACTCGATATATATAATGCGATGCAATGTGTTCAAAGGTCACTGAGAGACGCGTGCATATATATATACGTACACTCGAGCGCGAAATCAATCGAGAGTATAGCATTTAATATTGTAAGAAATTCCATTGCCTTCCCGATGGACTTGGCTCGAGTAATATAACGCGATGAAAAAATGCATCGTCGAAAACAATGACCTCGTCATTCACGAGTAGAAAGAGGGAGAAAAAAAACGATTGAAATAACTAAAGAGCCTTCTCTCGAGAGAGGGATCGAGAAGAGACGCCTGCCTAATCACCGGGGGCAAATAATTAATAATACAATTTTTCACGGCATTGTAAAAGAAGTCGAGTTATATATACCCTGTCTCCTTCTTCCTTTCTTCTCCTCGCTTTTTTTTTTTATTATTTCTCGTTGCATCTTCGTTCGTTTTTGACAATGGGAATCGGGCACACGCACACGCACGCACTTACGGATAAATAGCATCAGCAGAAGTCGCGCGCGTTCAACCTCTGACTCTTACGGTTGTGCCGTCGCCGCCGCCACACAGCCACCGCGAACGCGGCTTCTTTATTATCAACGTACACGAGTTGAAGGGGTCAAATAAAAAAAATCCACGCGGGGAAAGAGAGAGAGAGAGAGAGAGAAGGAAGAGAGTACGAGAAGCCCAAAAAAAAAAAAATTAAAGGAGCATCGCGTCGATGCGCCGGAGGTGAAAAAAAGCAGACTATCTGCGCGCGCGCAAATAAAAGTTAAGAGAGAGAGAAAGGAAAAAGAAGGCTGTCATAAATTTAAACAACAATTAACATCCAGAGTCGGGCCTGTGTTTTCGCTTCCCACAGGCTTTCTTTCTACTCTCTTCCCTCTTTCTCTCTCTCTCTGTCTCTCTCTGTCTCTCGCGGTGCACACATACACACACTGATGAAAGAACAAAGTATGCACGTACGTAAGTGTGTGTGTGTGTGTGTGTGTGTGTGTGTGTGTGTGTGTGTGTGTGTGTCCATCGCTATACGTATACATGCAGGGCGACGACGGAACATCATCTTGAAATGTGCCTCCAAGCGTCGCAGCAACTCGGGACGGAGTCGAGCTCTGTACTTGGGCTCGAAAGCGTCGAAAGACGCGAGCCGCCGCCGCTGCCAAGCACACCTCCGCGGCGCGCGCTCGACTTGCAATAATACCACCAGGTGAAGATTACTTCGCGTATTAAGATACGACGTGCACGTGTGTCGTAATGATGATAAGTAAATTAATGTATATGATATTTATACATCATAATATATATAAAATTCGTTCCCAGTTTGCCAACACACGGGGCCCGTATATAACATAATGTGAAAATAACAAGGGCGCGAATGAAATATAAGTAAGTTACAACATCGCGGTACGTATATACTCTATACATTATGTACTTTCACTATTTGCCGTAGACGCCGCCGCCGACGCCGACGCAATAATTAGGGCTCGTCGCGCGCGCGCGATTACACGAGCGCGAGCATATGCCCACGGAGGCACAAAAAAAAGCCTAGACTCGTCTCTGCAGCCTCTCCGTTAATATACAGCTGACGTTAAATATAATAGGCGAAGGCGGCGCGATTCTTCGTGCACATGTATATTCGAGCTGCTCTTCGTCGAAGGCACATCATGTGTATAACGGCACAATTTGGCGCTGAGCTAATATAGTCTTTAGGAGCCTCCGATCTTTGCTCTCTTGGTTCAAGAGCATATTAGTCGAATGTATATCGCGATGTTTGTGTGTGCTTTGAACAAGTATAGATGGTAAAATGTATTCCCAAGTCTCAGCCAAGGAAGAGGAAAAAAAGAAGCTTCGCAAACGTTTTTCAAATATTGTATTATTATGATTCATTGGAGGATGTTAACTTGTGTTTAGAACGACGCACATACATTGCACGCACGATGACGAAACTCGAGTAAATATTTATCTCGATCGAAGCTTGTCAAAGTAGCTTCATCAAGATCACGTGTACATATATTTGACGATATAATTGGTTTCACTCTCGTGTGCAGAGATATGCGACCCAATGGAACAGATACTTGAGAATCTATAAAGATCTCAATCCGGCCTATTTATTGATATATTCATAATACGCGGCTCGATCGTACCAATTGTGCATCGTCCGCAGCGACTATTAATCTCGAAACCATGCGGTTTATAATACAATTTATAAGGACGCGTGGGCGCTGTTGCGCTCTATCTATGTATCGAGGCGCGTCGCAGCTCGCGCGAATGCGGTTTTTGCGGCGGCCGCGATCGTCGATGCATTATAACGATTTTCGTGCGGTTTTCGTCGCGGGGCCATTCGACTGGAAAACCGTCGTTGTCGAGAAGATTTTTTTTTTTTCTGCTTTTCACAGTTTTCCCTCTCTATAAACGTGTACACACCTCCTTGTCGTCGCAAGTCGGGCGCGTTATTATAATGATTTCGTAATATCATCTCGCTCGGCGAGAGAAAAGTCGATATACATATTATAGGAGCTCCTATATAGTGGCAATCGTTAACACGCGCTAAATACAGCGCCGCCGCCGTCGCGCTGCCGCTGCTCGACTTCCATTATAATAGCCCACCTGCAAATGGTCTGTATGGTGCGTTATATATCCATGTGTTATATGCACACACACACACACACACACACACACACACACTCGTCTATGCTGAAAACCTGTTGGCGAACCTTCGAACCAATGCGCGCCTTAAACGCGCGGCGCGAGCCTCTAGATATATATAATGCGCGCCGCTCGCGCGACTACTGCTGCTGCTCGAGCTTTTGCATTTAATACACGGCATATATTAAGTGAGCGGCATTCCGAAGCGCGTTCCTTCCTCTCGGCCGTTTCTTTTTTTTTGCATCCTTTTTTTCTCTCTCTCTCTCTCGCTTTCGATATATGTATATGTGGTATAGAGAGAGAGAGAGAGAGACTCACCTGCAGCGGGGGCCCATAATTATCTCGTATTAATTGAAGCGCACTGCACACGAGAGAGAGAGAGAGAGAGAGACCATATTCATATGATGGCATATATGTATAGTAGTATACAAGGGGCCCCCATTGCCATATGCTGCAGAGAGCGAGAGAGCTATTTCATATCGACGCTCGGAGAAAAACGTTTAGCACTATATACGATGCTGGGCATCATCAACAGCAGCAGCAGCAGCTAAAGCAACCCATGTAATAATACGAGTGTGTGTATGTCTTCTATTATTAAATATTATTCGCGGTATATGTGCCCTATGATTTTTTTACCGTTTCTCATGGTGTATTATATTGACGACTCGACCTACCGCAGTTACGACTGCCAACTAACCGAGGATTAGTTCTATATATCCTTCTTCTTACCTACCTTTTTTTTTTGTTTTAATTTGATACTCTTTTTTTCATTTTTAATCATAATCCTGCCGCTAATATTGTAAATTTCCCCACTTTTTTCCCGCGCACGCGGTTCAATCATGAAGGCAACTATATAGCTGCCAGGCTATAGCTCGCCAGCGCGTATAACGTAGTACGCCGCGACGGCAGCACATTTTTGCGCGTGTACGCGCGTAATATATGAAGGAATATATGAGGAAGAAAAAAAGAGAGAAAGAGATGAAAAGAAAAGGGAAAATACTTCAGCTCAAAGGAAAATACGTCGATAAATCTAATGTCAGGATAAAGAAGCGGAGTAAGGTATAATGCCGCGCACGCGTGTGCGTCGTGTAAGTATAGCAAGTATAAGAGCGTCAAGAAAAAAACTCTTATTCCACGTACACCCCCGTGCGCGCGATCGGTTTGGCTTTTTTTCTTCTCTTTCTTCTTCTTCGTCTTCTTCTTCTTCTTCATCCTCGAGTATATAGAGAGAGAGACGCGAAATGAGCGTGTCTACTACTGCTGCTGCTGCTACTCGGCGATTGCTGCGCGCAGCTTTCCACTATATGGAGAGAGAGCTTACATTTCGGGACAAAAGTTAGCGTGGATTGTACTCTTTGCGAAGAAAAAAGCGGGGTTGAGAGAGAGAGAGAGAGAAAAAAAAGGAGTGAGAGTCTTCGTCGAGAGATACGCACACACACATTCGAATCCTTAAAGCGGCCGCGACGTTACACTGATTTACGAGTGGATTTACTATTTCTTTCGCTCGCGCGCGCGTGCTCCCACACATACACGCCGCCAACCGAAAGAAAAACGAATTTGTGCGTTAGCATCAACTTCTTTTTTTTCTTTTTACTTGCTCTTTCTGTAAGTGTGCTTCGTGCATTGTGGAATCCTCTTTTAATTTCTCATTTTTTTCGTAATGATCGTATCATCGGAAGAAAAATGTTTTTACAATTCATTAGACCTGCAATGAATAATGTCGTTTCTTCGATTATGTAATTATAACGATTTAGTTTTTCTTTTTATATACATTGATGGATTAAAAAGTTCGCAGGTCGAGTTGTAAATAATGTTAAATTTACTTTGATCTTGATAAGAAATGACTTGCCGCGATGCCGCGAATCTCCGTGTAGCGCAGCGCGCGCAGTGACTATATCGCGGCGTGCATGGCAAAACACCGCGAGCCGGCCAAACGCACGAAGAGGTTATGCACGCGACGCCAGACGTAAACAACAGAACGAGCACAGTATCAGTGCTCTTCGCCAGTTTTCGCAGTTGATCGCTCGATAATAACAGAGAGGTTAATTGTTAGTTCAATTCCAAGTGAATAAAATGGAATCTAATAGTTTATTTAACTATGCTGACAGGTAATTTCCATTGTATGTGATTGAAATTATAAAAATATTAGGGTAATTATACCAGTGATTGACCGCTTTCGACCAGTAAAATGACCACCTTTGGATGTGCAATAACTATTGTTTTTCCTTGCTAAATTATGATCGAACGTGGAAAACAAGATGCATCGTTCACTAAAAAATTGAATAATGTACATACAAATATATTTTTAATTATTTTTCATATGATATTTTCCAAAATGGTCATTCACTGGTACCCGGTCATTGATTGGTCTGACTACCCTACAACAATATACTTGATCTGATTGGGGTTATTTTAGAATGAAAGAGAAGCCTAGAGATGTGCCACTTATTGAAAATGATGATGAAATGATTGACGAGAAACCCGATTTTAAGGACTTCCAAATCTTACCACATCACCCAGAAATTTCTGTAAGTGTTGATAACCCTATGCAACTCGTATTCGTGTTGATGATTACATGCATCTGGTATATTTTTTATATGAAAATTCTTACATAACTTTAATTTTTCGACAGACTTATATGCTACGGAAATGTGACATTAAACTTGAGAGTGAACTTGTTGAAGAAATGGAAATAGTTTTCGAGTGTGAAGACGTCAACAAGCCCGACTATAATTCATTAGCAGTTAAAAAAATTGACGATGATTCTTCAAATCATTTGCGGCACGCGCTTCATAAATGTGACGGAAATCATGAAAGTATCAGTAAACTTTCTGATGAAGTGAAAATAGTTTTTGAATGTGAAGACGTGAAACCCGAAAGGAATTTATTAGTAGTTCAGAAAATTGACGATTATTCAAAAAATAAAAATATGAGAAATGTCGATGATAATAAAACTCAAAAATTAATTAAAATAGAACCCTCAGGTGAAGTGAAACAAGAATTTGTCGATTACACTGACGCAGCTGAAGAATCAAATTTGAATTTCGACCGAGAACAAAATAAAACAAGAGGATTAACAAAAAAATGTAAAAACGATCATAACCTCAAAAAACACATCGGTACGGTGCACAATGGTGTCACATGTGATATATGCGGAAAGAAATTCTCTCGGAAGGATTATCTCAAAATCCACATTGATTCGGTGCATAATGGTGTCACATATGGATGTGATATATGCGGAAAGTCATTCACACGAAAAAGGTGTCTCAAATTACACATCGATTCGATGCACATTCGGGTGAAATATGCATGTGATACATGCGGCAAATCATTTTCACTAAAAAGTTACCTTAAAATCCACGTAGATAAGGTGCATAATGGTGTCACATATGCATGTGATATTTGCGAAAAGAAAATCTCAAGTAAGGGTAATCTCAAAATACACATCGATTCGGTGCATAATAAAGTCAAACATGCATGTGATGTGTGCGGAAAGAAAAGTTCAACTAGGGATAATCTCAAAATGCACATCGATTCAGTGCATAATGGTGTTAGACATGCATGTCATATTTGCGGAAATAAATTCTCACTGAAGATTAGTGTCAAAAAGCACATCGATTCGGTGCATAATAAAGTCAAACATGCATGTGATGTGTGCGGAAAGAAATTTTCAACTATGGGTAATCTCAAAATTCACATCGATTCAGCGCATAATGGTGTTAGACATGCATGCCATATTTGCGGGAAAAAATTCGCAGATAAGTCTGGTCTTAAGAAACACATTGATTCGATGCACAATGGTGTCAAACATGCATGCCATATTTGTGGAAAAAAGTACTCAGATAGAAGTGGTCTCAGAAAACACAACGATTCGGTGCATAATAAAATCACCCACCCATGTAATATATGTGAGAAGACATTTTCACATAAGTATTATCTTAAAACACACATAGTTTCAGTGCATAACGGTGCAAACGGTGTTTAATACGGATGTGATGAATGCGGAAAGAAATGCTCAAAACGATCAAACCTCCTCCGGCACGTCAAAGCTTCTTATAAAGGTATCACTTACTCGTGCGTTACACGGGGAAAGACGTTCTCGTTGCACGTTGATTCGGTGCATCACTCACGCATAACAACTTAATAAAAGCATAAAATTTGATAAACAAGTTTTGAAAATTAATTAAAAAGTTGTTATTTACAATAATATCATTAATTCTTTAAATATTATATCATTAAGTATTAACGGCGTTTAAGTAGTTGAAGCAATCAATAAATTTTTCGAAAAAAATGAAGTACTACTAATTGTTTCGACGAGCTTCGGACGCCCTAAATAAATGTCTGCAAGCTTTGTTTCGCGACCAACTTACGTTTATAGGAATTCCATCGACTTAAAAATGTTTTCGCCATTTAGCATGTCAATTTTTTAGAAGAAGACTAGTAACTTTTAGACTCTCTTTATCTGGATCAATTCTTCAGTCCTGCATCGAAAAATTGTTATTTTGTCTGTAAATGTTGCTACATCTCATCATAATAAATAATTATCAGATTCATATTCATGCAGCTTTATTTTTCCCACCATCACTTTCACAAGTAAAATAAAAGTATGAGTAAAAATAGAGAGCTAGATACATCGTCTCGATTCCAGTACAATGTCTGATGTTTTTTTCTTACATCTCGCTCGGCGTCCGCATACGATATTCAATTGCATTACTCGGACTCTGCTCTATTATACGCACTTGTTCGATGCAAAGGAGCCGATTTTTTTTCTCCGCCGCGCGTCGAGTGCACAGTGCGTATATTATTATAATATACATAAGCGATAATTGAGATACATAAAGTGACGTGCTGTATTTGCTTACTTTTCAATCAATATCATAAAGGCTCGACGACGACGACGACATTGAGTAATAACGTATTCCTGCCTGCGAGAGAATAAATATAAAATCAGCTCGTTTCATAAATGATTTTTCCAATAACAAAACAAGTTTATGTATATGTGCGCTCGTGGCACACACACACACACACACTTGTGTATATAAACGCATTCAATCAATAAAACAAGCCACACGCGCATAATACGTTAAAAATTATTTCTCACCTCGACTAATAAAGCAAGATAAACATTGCACATGGAATAGAGAACTTGTCGTTTTTTTTTCTTCTTTCTCGTTTTATTTTTCTGTTACCTCGATCGTATACAGTCTCTATCTCGTCGCGCGCTCGAAGAAAATTAAATCGCCCGTTATATGCACGGCGCGAATTATATACAGGGCTGTTGCCACCGCTGCGTAGGTTTTTATATAGATCGCGGCGGCACGCGCACTACATACCGCGCGTTCCAACGTCTCTTACATAGCGCGAAAACGACTGTCTCTTTTTTTTAATCTTTCGCGCGCTTGTATCAAGCTTTTCCGCCCACACGCGATCGGCTTCTTGTTGTCGCGCAGTCTATATAACAGTGGCGCTAAGTCTCGCTCGTTTAATGATATTCGTCGTTATAGGCCGCGTCTTATCAATTACATGGTATATACGAGCTGTATGTATAATAACAACGCGGAAAATCGAGTTTCTCGCGAGATTGTGCACATTTTTTCGAGACACAAGTGAGAGAGAGAGTAAATTAATATTCAATCGTCGAAATTGCCGAGAGTTTCATAAATACATACACGCGCGTATACAGGGCGATAGCGCATAAAGCATATGTACACGTGTGTGCTCGCGGGCGCGTATACGGGCGCGCGCCAAGGTATATTAAGAAGCGATCGATTCAGTAAAAGGCAATAAATTCACCACGGACGAAGGTACGAAAGAAATAAAAAAAAGTAACAAAGCGCATCTCTGCCTGTGTGTTTGTGTGTATTTATATCGTATAAAACCCGCGAGGCTTCGCAGCTTTATAATCGCGATGGTAATTCAATGAGGCGTTTTCGTACCCTATCATAAGGCAGCAGCAGCAGCCTCTAATATGGGAGCTCCCACCGAATATCTCATGCTTGTGTGAGCGCGTGGCACACGACGATTAATAACAACAACAACAATAATAATAATCACAATAACTCACGCGAGTGAAAATTTGCTCGTTTTTCTGTGTTGTATCTATTATTCCTTGATCAGCGAGACCATAAATTATTCCGCGTTTTGTGTCCGTGTGTGTATTATGAATGCCAAATGCTGTAGAGTCGAGGAGGCAATAATTTTTTTAAAAGACCGTTTATTCCGATAATGCGCGAATTTACACGCGAATATGTGTGTACGCTTTCTTGAATGACAAGGGGTGAGAAAACACTTGTCGTGTATCATTATTGTATTGCTTATCGACATCTCAAATGCCTGAGAAAAGTTTGTACTCATACTTTTTTTCTGTTTTATGGAAAACAACTGAATAAAGATCAAAGAATGTATACTTTCGTCATAATAAATCTTCTTTATTTACGTCATTAATTTTCAAGTAAATAATATTTATAAATATATTATGTACAAAAATCATAAGTTTAATTAATTATTATCTTTTACAATCGATTATTTCAGTCATCACTGTTTAAAATTTCTGAACCAAGCCAGATGAAAAGAATTCTCCTCGTCGAGCTGCAACATATACATCAATACATGGTATATAGTATAAAAGCAAGGATTATTTATTTGGGAACGATATCATGAATGGCTGAATGAGTGATTTAAATGATTCAAATGCGTCGTTTTCTTCATTGTACATCGATTAATTTATTCAGTGGAAATAAAGTAATCACCTATTCGGATTTGCGCCACAGGAACAGAAATTAAACAATATGCTTGATTATCTACAATGTTCAAAAATTTTGCTTTATTCCTAATGGCCGGTGTCATTTCGATTGAAGAAAAACAAAAGGAAAAGGTAACCACATTTCACGAGAACTGCACAGATTTGACGATATCGTGGGCAAACGATATGAAATACCGATCGGCCTCGTAATTTTTAAAGTAACGCGTTCAGGGTAAAACCGTGAAAATCAAAATTTTACGATAAAAATTCATCTATAATATTGTAAAAAAGTTCATTTTCGTGGGAAAGGGTCCCCGATCGTTAATCACTTAAACGTCATAGTACAGCCAGTCGGTTCACATTAATTATGTCCGAGTCAATTGAGATTAAAATTCAGCGAGTCTTACACTTAAATAGAAAAAAAAGTTGATCATACATTTGTTGACCGACACTCAAGATTTGCGCGCACAAACATTTATACAAAAAAAAATTGGATCAGAGGGTAGACGGGCCGGACGCACATTTACCCCCTTTTTGTCCTCCATTTAGTTTATACTACATCTCGTACAAAAAATTAATTCTATTTCATTGAGTTGTTATATTACATAAAATCAGAGGCAGAGAAAGACAGAGAGAGAGAGGAAAAGCATTCACTCCGACGCGTCGGTCGCACCGACGAAAACTCCCGAGGAACATCGTCGAACCGAGTCGAATCAAACTTACATTCAATACTTTAATTTGAATTTAGACTAAAATTTAACGACGTCGATGTCGACGGCATAATACGACCACGGAATTTTTCATCGGTACGGACCCCGACGCGCCTTTTTTACTCGCTAATTTTTTTCTGTAAATTATCGTCAATGTTTGAAATTGGACCGATAGCGATTGGACTGCGGCCTGCTGCTGCTGGACGTGACCTGGGCGTACGTCGTGAGATTCTCCTCGAATACGTCGGCCGTGAAGTCCAGCTCTCTGCCGGGCGGCCTGCTGACGCGCTCGAGGCTGCGTGCGCCGCTTCGCAGCGGCGGCAGACCCTTCGGCGGAGGCATGTCTCCTCGCGGGCCCTGCGGCGGGCCCGGCGGCATCATCATCGGGCCCGCCGGTCCACCGGCCAGAGACATCAGGGGTGGATGTCGTGGTCCCGGCCCCGGCGGTGGCAGAACCGGACCACCCATCAGCCTCGACGGCCCGGCGCTGTGTCGCGGTGGACCCGCGGGCGGACCCATGGATCCCCGCGGCCTCATGGACGCGGGCGGCGGCGGCGGCGGGTGCATCGGACCACCGAACAGCGGCGGCTGAGTCGGTTGACCCTGACCCGAGCCGCCTCGATGATGATGCGGTGGCGGCGGCGGCGGCGGAGCGTGCGGCCCGCCGTACATCGGCGGCCCCCTCATGGGACCCCCCGGGCCCGGTCCCGGTCTGCCGCCCATCGGCGATGGCGGCCCCATCGGCGGGTGCATGGGACCGAAGCCGCTCGGTGGCGGGCCCGGTGGCGGCAGCCTAGGGCCGAACTTGGGCGGCGGCGGAAAGTGGCCGCCGTTCATGAAACGACGATGAAGCGGTGGCGGCGCCATGGGCGGGCCCATTGGTAGCGGCGGCGGGAACGGCCGCGGCGGGCCGTGCGACTTCATCGACGGGCGCTTTTTATGATGGGTGCTTTTCATCGGTGCCGACAGGTCGACTTTACTTACATCGAGCGGAGAGTTTTCCTTCACGCGCTTCAGGTCCGCGACGTAATTGGCGCGCTCGATCGAGTAGCCACGAGCCTCAGAGAATGCTGGAAAATTCATTCAGAATAGTGAGATATAAGCTTGGTAAAAAAAAAAAATGATTATGTAAATTACAGTCAGGTTTGAGATTTTCATGTGAATACTAGAATATCAATATTATTCGACAAAGAAATTGCTAATAATTAATGAAATATTATCAGACATACTTTGACAATATTTTTTTAACTTTCATAAGTCATTTGATAAGTAAAAAAAATCTGATTGATAATAAAATATGTTGACCCTAGCAGACATGCTCAGAATTATATTAGTTTCTTGAACATAGTACGGTGATGATAACTTATATTACAAAAATTTATTATTACAAGTTCTTTTATTTTCTTTTTCTATTTAATGCTCATTTTTTGACGATGGAAAATTCGTACAAATTACTATTTACTATTTAAACACGCCGTCAAGAAGTATTTTTACATTTCACATTTGAAATGTAAAACATAAATTTAATTTAATTTGTTACTTTGATTGTAATAATATTAATACTTGTAGTTCAGGATTACCGAACTCAATAGCCCGAACCAACATATGATATATTACAAATGAATTGTGCTTTGACTTATACAATTGTATGTACTTTCCCACTTGCAGTTTTGCAGATAAAAGGGACTCGCCATCTAGTGGTGAAGACTTAAAGTGGTATTAAGTGTTATCGGATTTGAAGCGGTTAAAATTGATCTGAATTTTTTGAAACGATTAAATTGTCATCTAAAAATGATTTAAAATTCGCTTATTATTTCTAATATAATTGTAGCGATCAAAGCATCAAACATTTTCAAACATTTTAAATCGTAAGTATTTGGTCATTGGACTGTTATAAATGTTGAGCATTCTTCCAAGGAAATTTATCAATTTATCAACAGGTTGAGACGCAGAATAAGTAGTTGAAAATATTCATAAAGCTTTTTAAATATGTACAAAAAGAAATCGAGTAAATTTAATGCTTTGTACACATGTATCAACTCACTCAAATCTGACTGCTTATGGCAATTATTATGAATTTTATTGTATTCAAACACAGAAGTTGTCAATATTTATTTTGTCTTTTTAAGCATCACTGTAAAAGTGAATGACTTTCGATCGAGAGAGTAGTTATTATTTTTTTCTAATATTTAAATCTCTCATCGTACTTATTCAGTGGTAGTTACGTATGAGCTTTCAAATACTCTTTGCAGTTTCAATATATTTAAGACCATGGTCAAAGAAATACAGTGTATTAACGTTACATTTGTAATTGAGGGCTACTTTCTTTAAATTAAGTGAAAAAATTGACGTCATCAAATCTTATAATAAATAATGTATAGTAAAAAATTGATATAATTTAAATATGCAAAAAAATCTCAGCGAAGTTCAAAAATATTCTTATTTGGAAACTTTCAATTTCATTTCTAGTAGCATGAGATTCAAAGCTTCAAAATAATATTT
>CACVKI010143313.1:0-23178 GCA_902732785.1 Trichogramma evanescens | reverse complement strand
AAAATCCAACTTTGAGGCCCTGAAAATTCAATAGGGTTGGACCTAGAGGGCTGAAACTTTCAGGATTTTCACTTTTCAATGTACTCTTCAAAAGTACATATTTTGAGAAAAAAACATTTTTTGACCATCACCCTAACTATGGCTTAGCCCAAATACATTTATTTTCATTCAGTTCTTTACGAAAAACATGATAAATGAACTTATTTCCTCGTGATTTGTTTGTTTTACTGTATAACAGCAAATGGTAGGCTTAAGTGTGAAGCGTTTTCAAAGGTTTTCCAATTGACAAATGAATTTTGTTCAAACTGGTGGTTTGAAATTAGCATTACCTAGCCGTTTCATCTAGATGATGTAAGAGTTTTCGCAAACATTTGGAACTACATAGTATTTTTTAATGTTTCTTAGCGTATTTTGATGCTTTTAATCGACGATTTCCTAAAAAAATTGTCCGCTTTCAAATTATCAACAAATTAATCGTTTAAACGACTATACTTTGTAAACTATTAATTAAAGATTGACTAATGTAATCCTTTTTCATGTTATTTTTATTGAAAAAACAAAGCGATGAAATTTTTAAAAGCTAAAATTGGTTTATTTTAATAAGACGAAAAAATGATCAGAGTAACTTTCTGTTTAGAATCTGGGGAGGAATCTACAAATATTTTCCAATTTTAACATTTGTTTTTTATAGATTAAAGTGAAATTTCCGTTACAAAAAAATCATTTTTTTTTTTTCAAATAAAAAGTATCGATTCTAAACAAAAAGTTACTCTGGTATTTTTTTCGTTCTATGCATATTTAACAAACTAAAAATGGATAAAAACTCGCAAATATATCTGCTATAATTATAGAATAGAATAAATAAGTATAGAAAGTGTTATAGTACTTTTTTTTACTTTTTTACTTTTTCAATAAACTTAAAAATATTTATAATTTTTGTAACAAATCAATTTTAGTTTTTAAAAATTCCATCGCTTCGTTTTTTCAAGAAAAATACCATGAAAAAAATTGTTTTAATCTATCTTCAATAGTTTACAAGGTATAGCCGTTTAAATAATGAATTTGTTTATAAATTGAAAACAGGTTTTGGGGAAATCAATTTCGAACAATCGATTAAACGTATCGAATTAAGTCTTATAGAAACATTGAAAACCTCTATGGAGTCCAAAATTTTTGTAAAGACTCTGCCAGTGTCCGGACTTGTTGCGCTAAACAGAAAATTGGTATTTTCGGGACATTAGGATGAAAAGTAGCATATTGGCCTAGGAAGGTAATATACTATACTGGAAATATATTAAAATGAGAATTTAAATAGCAAATCGAAAAAGAAATTGCTTTTAAATACGACCATCAAAATGTATATACGTATACATATATACGTAGCGTATATATGTGGCACATGAAATTTACTATAGCATAAGGATTAAAACATTAAATTTGACAATGTCAGATTAACAATGTCTAATTGATATTGTCAGATTGACATTGTCAAATTTTTGGTATGATAAAATTCAACTCGATTCAATTTGAGCGGATGTTAAATAGAATAACATATAAAACAAAGTCGAGAAAATCATGTTGCAAAGCTGTTATTTTAGTCAATTTCATTACAAGTAAATTATAGAACAAGGCATTGATTTGAGTTTGTTTATCAACTGAAAGACTTGAAACTTGATGAATCTGGTAACTTGGTATCGTGCTTTTTTCACGTTAAATTGGTTGAAATGGAACATTTTCCCATTACACGAGGAGGGGCAATAAAATAACGAAGTTAGGTTCAGTGCTAGCAGTTGAATTAAACTAGTCGAAAAAAGGTCTTACTTTGAAAGCGGTGACGAGATAATTATGAAGAGACCGATCAAAAGGACGGCGTCGTCGATCGCCAGCTAGCTTCTGCTGTTTCTCGGCTTCCCACCGAATGCAAGACCAAGGAGACGGAGGAGAAGACGCGGTGGCAGCCGATTCGGCTTGAATCGAGCGCATAGCGCGTACGGCCGGGCCTCTTTCACGCGGCTTTTTCGGTTGAAGCTGTTGTTGCTTCAAAAGCTGCATCTTGTCCTGGCACATTAGAGCATCGCGCAGCATTCGAAAATAATTGGTTATAACGCTCGAGCGTAACTGACCAGGCGTGTTCAATGATCGGCAGACATCCGTTTTGTCGAGTCTGTGCGATATAACATTGTTGCGAAGACGAGGTCGGGACAGCAGCAGCGCATCACTGGAGACAACGGCACACGATTCTCGTTCGTTTGCGAACTCGAGGAGAGCGCGCTAAGCACCGATTCGAACTCTCGCCATTCACAATTCACTGCACACAAGTTCATAGAACGAGCAGTGCCGTTGCTGCACGCAAGAACTGACGAGAGCACATCAACTACTAGAATAGCCTGGATTATAAATAGATTCACGCTCTTTCTCTTTCGCTTTGCCTATTTCTTTATCTATATCTGTATGTACCACTGAAATAGTTCAAACCACTATACGATACTGGCACTGGGCATAAATGCCAGCATAATGCCTAAGTCTAGGCCCTGCAAAATGCACTTGTATTTGTCTCATTCCAGACATAATATGAATTAAAAACACAATTGTGGTATAAGTACGATAACATTTGTACACTCGCGAAGTGGAGACGGCGGCGGTGACATTCAAGAGCCACGGGAAAAATGACCGTACATGGTAAGTTAGTTATAACGCAATAAATAGCTCGGTTGCGCGCGCCTCGTGCGAAATCTGCTCGTACACGGCGTACCTCTACTCGTGCTGCAGAGGCGAACGCATGTTAAAACGCCGACCATATTATATAGTCCAAACTATTCGCGCCGTGTTTGCTAGTCGGATTTTGGTTCAGAATTTTGAGGCGCATACAGCGTAACGTACACATTCGCGCGCACGCGATTCCCTACTAGTGGGCAGCTCTTAACCTGGCTCCAACTCGAGTATTTTAAACCTGACTCGGCGCTTGTATTCGCTCTCAGCAGCAGCGGTAAACAGCGCTCAAGAAGCAAATTCTGAACTTCGCGCCCATTATCAAAAGGTCAGCTTTGATAGTGGTTTGAGCATTAGCGCGCGCAAAGTTCTTGAAACTACCACGGCGCTGTTCAGAATAAGCCGATAGCAAGCGAAACGTCGGCTGCTTATTCTGATGTATCCTATCTTCCTATCCTATAAGAGTGGTGAGGTTTTTAGTGTGAGCAGTTTATAAGCGCCGTGATTGGTCGTTCAGTAGCTTGCAATTGTTTACTGGCGCGCAAATACGAGTGTTGTAGTGAGTTGAGAAAGTGGAATATTAACCTATTCACGGCCTAAGACTAATTTTGATGTTTACAGTTTATAACATAATCTTCGTTTAACTTATTTTCTATTTTAAACATTGAAAAATGGCAAAGTAGGATAAGAAAGAAGAGAGCGCACGCAGCGCGCTGAAAGTCGGGCTAGTATAGTACTATTATAGCTTACGAAGTTTTTTAAAGGTTCAGCAGAAGCGAGCGAGCTCCGATTTTTTATTGATCATGCGGTTTGATCGATATAGGTAAATTTATATAACTTGGCGGTTTTTTCACACTGTCTTTTTAAAAACCCAATTTTAATTATTAAGTACTCGTAAACGCATGGAAATAAAGCAAATTTGATACTGAAAAAGTTCAACATATTTTGTCTCCATTTGAATCCTACTTTTTGTGTTTCACCGTATTGCTGTACAATTGCAACACTAGAAAATACTTGAGATTAAAAAAAGGAGGGAAATATTTATTAACTAGCTGTAAGCTAAAGTCTCTCTCTAAATTCAGTTTGAATGAAAAATCAAGATTGATTGCATCCATTTACTTAAATATTGAAGTGGAACTTCTTTAGGTGCATTGGGTATGAAGAGCGATTTTTGTTATAGCAAGTCTTTCAACGTCACGAGTCATGAAGTCCAAACCCTTTTCTCTAAGACAGCAGTCTTGCTTTAACACTTTATGCGTTTAAGTATTTGAAGTCGAAAACGGTCTATCTTTATCAGATCCCTTAGGTCACTCTCGTGGACGGTAAAATGTAGCGATAAGCCAGACAAATTCGTCAGAGCGTGGAATCGATTTTTGGCTGCTCATTTTTATGACGACAAAAAAACAAAGTAACAAACGCTACGATGCTCTTGACGAACAAGAGCTAAAAATGGAGACAAGAACTTGGAACTTGGATTGGCAATCGAGGGCGACGATTCGTTAGACGTGAACGTCGATGGAAAATGAAGACAAATTGATATATAGAATATCTCGTCACGCGCCAATATCGAGAAGTTATCTGCACTTGGTCACGCGTGTCCTCGTGTAGATGAGCTATAGAGAGCATCTAACAAGTTTCAATTCGCGTCTCAACTCAATAAGATGAGTAGAGCGTGGATAAAAGGCGACAATAGAGAAAAAGCGGTGGAAGTGGCAGTCACGAAACTTACATCAATTGACAGTTTTAATTATTCTGAAAAGTTTACACTTTGCATGTCAGTACATAATATTAGAAAGTAATGCAAGAGGTAAAAGGAGTAAACATGGTCTCCATAACCAAGAAAAAATAACACGTCAAGTATACCTATATATACACCAAGATGTCTTCTATAGTCAAGAAGCAATACTTCCTAATAATGAAATGCTGCACGACGAGGCGACGCGCTGTACAAAGTCTCGTTCTCGTTCAATGTCAACGAGAATATAGAAAAAGATGATAAAAGAAAGAGAAAAAAATATCCTTGGTGAAGATGATGGAAGGTGCTCAAGTGCGCGCACTGCGCCAATGCAAAGATTCCTCTATCTTTCTCTCCCTCGGCCTATAATATTGGGGAGACGAGCCCAATGGGTTTATTGTATTACATTGTTTTTTATAAATTAAAAGATGGATTAAAAGAAAAAATGCGCAGCAGTAGCCATGCTGTGACTTGTGTACAGCTGGTGCATACAGACATTGCAAGTGTATACATATGTTTCATATGTACATACGTCGATGCAACCACGATCCACGGTTTAATATTACCTTTTTCGCGGCTGAAAAAACTTCTAGTACGCCTGACCATATAAGGAAACTCGTGCATGTACTCCAGCAGACACGGCACGCATATACGCATACGCACGCACACATACTCGTGCAAAATTACGCAGCTTTTACAGAGCGTCGAGCATGTAACGCGTGAACGTTCATATACATAAGGCTATCCTCTTTGCTCTCCTAGACGGGGCTCCTAGAGTGTATCGTAATGCAGTACATAGTATAGCAACGACAGCAAACGAAACAGACAATGTGTATGTGTGTTTGTGTGTATGCGTGCATCGGAGTAAGATAGAGAGGGAGCGAGAGAGATATTATGTACGTATAAATGAGTCTAAAGGTGCGCTCATATAAGTGAGCAGAGTGTGCACACAAATGACCAGTTTTTCGCATTACACTGTCCGTCATAGCGAAAGTACAAAGCATAATATTCCCGATGATAAATGCAAAAAGGAAATGGGACTAGACTTTCAAAATAGTAAACTGTTGGCAAAAAAACTAACCCACAGAGAATCCGTATTTGGCTTGCAACACAGAGTATAATTCGCACATTCGAGTTGCTGTACTTGTCATACTGACATCGCTACTAAACACAGCACTGCACTTCCTAACCCTTTCTCAATCTCAAGCGAACGAGGAAAATCAAGCAAATAAATGGACGCGACAGGTCACTAAAAAAATAAAAAAGACTTACCGAACTCTGTGGAGAACTGGATACACTGGGGGAACGTTGTACCGTGACCAAAGCCATGGTTTTTTTATAATCGATGGCGATGCAAAGCGAGCTTTCGATCGCGACGTATCCTTTCCTGTATTTTACTCTTGCCACGATGGCGAGGTCGTTGACGCCCCGGATCACAACAACAACAGCAACGGCGACGCCAGCACAGTAGCGGCAGCAGTAACGCCTGCACTCGACAGCGATGCAACTCGACCGCGATTACGAATCCACAGCTCGCCAAGTCTCTCAACGCCAGTCTGTCAACTCTGGATGCTCGTTATTATCACGCACTCACACTCTTACCGTTATAGATTAGCTCGTACATACAGAGATGTATGAATGAATAAGTGCACACTCTACACAAAAACACTGGACACACGCACGCACACAGTCGACAGTCGGTGCTCGACTTTAGCCAGCTATGTAAGCTTATAAAAATCCTCTCACGAGTCACGACCCTTGGGTTAACTGGCCGCAGGGCGAGTGCAAAGCATGGCGCGTCAGTGGCCCTTTTCGTAAAATACTATCACCGCATGCTACCGCTGCAATACTCAACGACGACGTTATAGCTTACGTAGAATGACATGATCGCGTATAGGCTGTGCTACACGCTTGGAGCAGCCATTTTACCCCATTCACCAATACTCTGGCAGCAAATTAATGCATACGCACTGCAGCACAAGTATCAAAATCAACGGTGAAAAGAAAAAGACTAATCGACGAAAAATCGCGTATAACGCTGCTGCACGGAGAGCAGCGACGAGAGGCCGTTTTAGCGTATCACTACCTCGAGAGTGGAGATTCACCGCGGCGCGACATCGTCAGCTGCTTCTGCTGATGCTGCACACTCCAGACAAAGATGAAAGATAGATATACCAATTTTATATATATACACACATACGCGAGCACACGCGAGCTCGTACACAAACATATACCTATTTAGTATATACGCTTTGCGGACGCACACACAGTGTAATCACCATTCGCGAATTACAATTTTGCGAGAGCAGCAGCAGCAAACAGTTTTGTCCAACGCATGCGCACTTTGGTTCGACCACTGCTTCTGACTGCTGAAAGTATTTCTGCCTTTACCAGACAGTAGTACACTTGACTCTTGTGTCAGAATAGTTGGAGTATAAACAGTTGTCTACAATTTCTATTCCTGCTCTATCAAGCTTCGTGCTCCAGACTTCAGTGTTGTTGTAGTCCTCCACCGTACAGCGTACTGCAACCCACCAACCTTATACCTAGCGACATCTGTGTATTCGGACTCAATATTGTAATTACAATAAATTCGTGCAAGTATTCTATTGATAAGGTGGGTTCACTACTTTTACCGCGGTGTAATTTTTTTAAGCTACTTTGATGCCATGCTTTAGTCTTTTACATTTCAATATTTACTGAAGAGAATGAAACTAGTATTGATATTGTTTATGACGTATTGCTTGTATTGTTTTTATTAGAGTCGAAACTTGTGGTACTGTTAAAAATCGATTATTTACAGAAGTTAGAGTTACTGGGTCTCTTAACATTTTATGTTTTTTTGTAGAATACATCCATACGATACTTACTAAAGTTAGGATTTTTAATAACAAACTTTTTCCAATAGAATAATTCTCCACCAAGAGCCAATGCACCTGTAAAATAACCAATGCCTAAAGCAACAGCAGCTCCTTGAAGTTTACTGATATCTATAAATGCTTTAGGAGCATTTCCTTCTTGTTTCAATTCTAAAGTTTTAGATTGCTGAGTAATGTCGTTAATCCACTTTTCAACTAATCCAGCTTCAATGATTCGTTTCACCTAAAAATTATGTGCATGAATCAAAGATACTGTGAAAAATTTATTTATTTTTACTTATAATGATAGCATTTACTATTTCATCAACTTTAAATTTCAAAGGAGAGTTCTTATCCATTCCTAAAGAAATAGGCATATTGACAACACATTCTTCCATGACGTGTAAATTATGTTCTGAAATTTTTTTGTGACTAAGTACAGTACCGTCCTTTGATTTTTCATCTTCCAATATTTGTCTCTTTACTCTTTCACGAATCAACACATGGGAATTTTCGTAATAACACAGACTCCCATTAACAACAGCAGCTACTGCATCTTGTTCATCTGATACTACAACATATCTATTACTTAAAATCTTTAAATTAATGTCAGAGGAATTTACAAAAAATTCTTTTGTTTCCGCACTCCAACTGCCAACATCTACTTCACTTTTAACTAATTGTGCAATAGTATCAATAGTTTCTCTATAAATATTTATAGTATAGTAACTTTGGTAATCCCAAAAATAAAAAACATTTAGTTAAATTACCTCTTTACAGAATTAGCTAAGGAGGCTGTCATACTAGCTTTATAAAAAGTAGTTATTAAAATTGTGTACAGCCACCATACACCTATGAATATTCTTAGTGACCATACCTCAGGTAGTTTAGGTAAAGAAACTTGCAATAACATGCTGTAAGTGTATAAAATACTATTTTGGGCATCTTCAAATAAATACAATCCTTTCCACCCTCTCATTGCAGGAATTTGTTTCTGTGCAACTCTCAACTTTTTTGATTGCAATAAAATTTGAGTATTTGTATATCCATTGTTATAATTTTCATCTGCACCAATGTAACGTTTGTAAATTTGTGCAACAATAAAAGAAATAAAACCAGCCAATAGTAAAGTTACAATAACAGTTATCCAAGAGTACAATCTGAAAAAATAAAAGTAATGCATCAAGTTTTAATTGGTTCTTTTAAACATTGTAAATTGCAAAACTGTCGAATTTTAAGTTTTGCTATTTAAATACTGCTGTTACCTAAAAGATAGAATAAGAAGTTTCCAGGAATTTTCGGTGAGCGATTCAAGGGTCAAAAATGTCAAACATTCTGTATTGTAAGGCCATGAAAGATCGAGTATTTGCAAATGTCGTAAATTATAGTAAAAATCTCCAAGATAAAACGTTGCTGCGACGTCCATAGCTTCTCCCAAAAGACCAGTAAAAGTGTCGTTTTTTGACATACCCCAACGATCACTTTGCACATTTTCAGGTTGATAGAAAGTAGGCTTGAAATTAAGTACTTTAGCAATTATCAGGATCATCTGAAAGTAAAATATTACAATGTAAAGGATGAGATTAAAAGAAAATCGGAAATGAACATTTCCCACTTCAAATTCGACCCCGAGTGGATTCGAGTTTTTCTCTATGTCGCTTTGATTGTCGAAGAACATTTTGGCATCCTCTGTGACGGCAGGAACATGCTCAAACACGGCAATCCTGGAAAAGAATTGTTCGACACCTTGTCTAAACTTATTTTCTATATTTGACAGAGCATATTATTTGATAACCGACTGTAATTTCTTTCCTTTGAGGTCGTGTATTTTTGAGGTAAAATGTCCAACTCCACGGCGAAATCGATTTTCATGCCACGTATCGATATATCGGGTAACAACGAAACCTTTGGTCTGAGCTGGAAACATGATGATGTTGAGATCGTACCATTCGTATTTTTGTAATTGTCTATCACCAGCCGAGCGCCTCTTGAGTTTGAAGTTGTGGCGTATAAAAATCGAATTGATCAACCTATTCCACAAGTAGCGCATATCGACGTGGAAAATTTGAAAATCGTACATGAAAATAAATTTGCCCCGAGTGTTGATGAGTCTTTCCCTGAACAGATCGTCATTCATACTCATTTTTCATTCAAGTGATTTAGCTCTAAAAATTAAAGAAAGCTAGTGGATTCGTAAAAAAAATCCAAGGATTCAATTTCATTATGTGATAGAGGATGAATTACAAGTGATTTCAATGATACATGGATCTTTGTTAAAATTCATCGAGCAAATACTTTAGCGTATGAACGATCGGAACTCACTCCTCGGTGTAACGAAGAAAATTAGCAACTTGTAATCCATTTGATATCAAGATGAGATAAACATCGCAGCTGAGATAAGTAGCCTCCTCCAAGATTCGCTTTATTCTCTGACGAGGAGGTGTGAATTCGTTGTTTTCTCTAACGTAAATCTGTTTGTTGCGTTGTGTCGTTTTTTTATTCAAATCACGTTTTATTTCGACAACTGAATGTCATTTTCGCTTAATAGGTGCATCACTTACCCGATAAGTCGGCAGAAATTTGAACGTTTCTATTTGCGCTAAATCAACTCGACGCCGATAATAAGTGTCTAGAATAGTTACGAGGCATTGACTATCATCGGCAACTTCCTCTATCAGTACTTTCACGAGCTTTTGCAATTGATAATTTTTTTCTGATGAAAATAAACTGAAAAATACACGTGATATTATTGTTTTGGTTGTCGAGCACAAGCTGCAAATGAGATATTATCTGTGTCGATCGACTTGATCGAAATCGCAAACCTTTTGTGCAAAGTGTTCGATGCGCACAGATTAAGCAAGAAAAGATACTGTGACAATTTGAATATCCACATATTATCTGCAATGGCTTGAAAAATGCAAGGCAATTACAACAACAATGCTATCTCGAATATTATCTCTGGCCTCTTGTAAAGAAGCTCGCGTTGCTCGCAATGAAGATCGAATCGGCGCGCAATCGATGTGCGCGGCTAAAAGGCCACAGTCTGCCGTTGTTTTCAGGTCAGCTGTAAGATTTTTTTATTATGCAGAGTACAGTAATGCGGTGCATTTTGCATCGTATACAGGCTCTATTTAATGAAATGCTACTACTTTGTTTTGCATTATAAGTAAATAATTCATTATGTATGCGATCGATGCTAGTTACTCATCCGAAAATTCAATTGGCCCGTGTCTGTTGCTTTGTAAATTATGCCGTATATAATTGAGCTGCGAAGAGTTATACTCTAGTACATGTCGAAGAAAACCTTGATCTTCTTTGACACGTTGATCGGCCGCGGAAGAAAACTGTCACCGATACGCCGATGCACAGGCAACTACCATGCGGGAGGTAAAGGAATTTTTGAAAAAGTATCTCTAATGAGACAACTTGAGGCTCGGAAAATTTAGATCACAACGAGAAGAGTACCATCTGTATTTAGTGCATTATTTTGAGTGGTTAAAAAGGACAAACTTGCAAAAACGGAAAAATTTATTATCTTCTTTTTTATGATTAATTTTTTGAGACCTCTGATGTTTTTGATACTCGATTTTTTGTTAACGCTCACGGAGAAGACAAATCGCACTTTTATCAAGTTTAATGATGACCACAAATTTGAGCATTTCTCTCAATCATCCACGAAAATTGTTTATCAAATCAGACGCTTTTATGCGGCTATAGAGTCAAGAACAGAAAGTGCTTGAGAATTTGTCGATCAAGGAGGGTGTACGATATTTTATTAGTACGATTTTTGAGTGCAAATGTTGTTAATACCTCGTTTCTGAAACATGACCATCGTGGATTAGAGGAGTCTCAAAAATTATCTAGCACAGCATCATTTAAAATGATTTAACATTTTACTGAAATTGAGGACACATTTATTATCTGTATAAGATCGTTTTCAGACTATTTAAAAGGGCCAATGATATAAAAAAATCTGGTTTGAGGCATGTAAAATAATGTCTATACGTTGGAATAATATTAAATACTCATAAAAACGTGTATAATGAGTGAAAAGAATCAATTTTGAGTTCAGGGTAGGTGACGGAGGAGATATTTTGCATGTTTATCTCACTGGCGAATGAATTTGACAGAAATTCATGGCAACTTTATTATAGCGAAAGATAGAATTCTGTTGAATAAAAGGGTTTGCCGTCTTAGTTTTAACTTTTTTCAAATTTCGTATGAGTTTTTAGACACGTAGTGACGCTTCTCTGAAATATTGCACCATATAATAGAAAAAATTTGAGCTTTGTTTGCTTTGCCGTTATTTTATAATTTTTTTTAAAAGAGTGTCTAAAGTCACAGTCTATCAGGCACTATTTTATTGATTTCAGGCATAGACGAAGGCACCATTAAAATTTGGGCCATCGTTCACAGAGCATGAAAAGTAGAATAAAAAAGACAGCAGCACGGAGAAAGAGTCCAAAAAGAATGTCCAATAAAAGTAAAGTTTGTATTATTCAGAAGAGAAGTTTTTGCAAAGATTTTGCGATCGGGCCTTGCTCGCGAATCGAGAGACCGTGACGCAGCGAACTCGCGAGCGCGCGCAACCAGTGACATCGACATTCGGCCCCGCGTGTGTGCACCTATACAAGTGAGTGTGCACACTGATATAAACACAAGTATGTGCAGCAGCTAAAACTTGTTTCTCTCGACTCCTTCAGTTCTCCTCCACGCGACTCTAAGTGTGTGCGATTTGCGCACGCGAGCGAATGTGTGTCGGTAAAACTGCACGGCGCAACTCGTAGCGAGAATCGAGCCTCTGGTGTGTGTGTGTGTGTGTGTGTGTGTGTGTGTGTGCAGCTCTCTGGCAAGCACGGTGCAGTCATCGCTGACAGTCCCGAGCTCTTCGGTCTATAGTCGTGCTACAGCTGCTCGCGCGTCCGCCACGCTACGCACAAAAGTAAGTCTCCGATCTCATCTCTGAGCGCATGATTTTATTTATCCGATACAATTCGTTCTTGGTCTCGTGGCTCAATTGACAAAGAAAACGCGTAAAAACGGCAACTTTTTCGAAAACCGGATAAGCGCAAGTATCGGTTACGCGACTGCGTCCGATCGTGCCTCTGTGAGTAAGGGTCAATGCGCCAATTCCATGCGCTGGATCGTCATCCGAATTGCGAGTGGCGTGGATAGAGTAGTGTTTTAGTCGCCAGTGTGCTTTCGTCGCGTTTTGACACATTGCAGCACTCGCTCTTTCAACCTACAGCTGCATCGAACCAATCGTTGTGATTCTGCAACGTCGAGCGTCATTTTCTTCGCTTTGATATCATGCGGTGAAGCTAATTATACTCCCATTTTTTTCTACATACAGAGAGCGCATTAACGTTCCTTATTTTTTAGAAAGTTGCACGAGTAGTATCTGTTACCGCTGCAACTGTTGCATATATGCAGCAGCATTTTTACGATTTTGTTCTTCTGTATCGTTCGATGACGAGTTAACGATGATAAAAAAGGATTTATGTGTGCTTAAAAAATGCAAACATTAATGATATCGATGACTAACCAGTGTTGCATTATCAACTTTATAGATTTTCCGTAAGAAAATTTGCCAAGATGATGGATACTATTCGCGATATGGCCAAAGGGCCTCTCGATACTTACAGGAAGAAGGCGAGTTTTGACTGGAAGTCTATGAAATTGCATCTCGAAGGACAGGATTGCATTAAATTTCAGGTAAATACTTTCATGCATCTACTCTCTTATTTTCGCATAACTTTTATCGAGCACGAAACTTTTGTACACGGAGCAAGACTGAAGCATCGTACGACTCTGGTTTCGCATACCTGATAGATAAACGAATTAAATCGGCGCGTGTATGCAATGACTAGGCGCTCCTGCGATTATATTGAAGAAAAAAAACTTGTAAAAAAAGCTCTGGATCTAAAACAAGTTCTTATACTCTGTATACTTATTTTTTGAGAAACATCGTCATCATCGTTTTCATTCTAATTTGCATGAGTATTTTTGAGATTTTGTTTACTAGTATTTGATTGAGTTCGTGTGTATCTGCAATTATCAGTTATCCTCGCGCAACGTGACCTTGGAAAATTTTATGATAAATTTTCGGTTTATTATAAATATTTTATACTTATTCAATGGGCCTATTGCGTTTCTCCACAGAACAAATTATGGGACCTCGTAGAAACTCATCCAGCTTTTAAAAAAACGACAAAAGAGTTGAACCTGGACGAAACGAGGCAACGCTGCAATGCTAAAATTCATGCAATTATAGAGGCTGACATTCTAGTAAATACATTGTTTAGCTTTTACTTAAAAAGTTTACTAGTACATTTTATTTGAAACGATTTTATCAATCTTTAAATATAGCCAACGGACAATAATACGTGGTTCAATCATTTATTCTACGTCGATCCATCAGCACCGGTAAAAATTGGAGTAGTTTATGGAATGGTGCCCAGTACTCTTGTATCGCTGGGTACGGATCAGCACTTTGAATACATTCAACAAATGGCCGAAGGAAAGGTAAGCATTTCGTAATTTTTACAGTACTGATTACCATCGTGCTTGTCAAAAACTGATTGTTTTTATCCGAAATAATGGCCGAATCTTAACATAAAACTCAATTCAACATATAATCGGGATATGAAGCTTCCAATAATAATACTACTGCAACTTTGGAACTGAATGTTTTAGTAATTTTTTAATGCAAATTCAATCTTTCAGATTAAATTTTTAGAAAATATATTATTACAGTTCATGAATTAATAAATTCCAGTTCAGCGGGTGCTTCGCCTTGACGGAAATTGGCCATGGCACAAATGTCAAGGGTATGCGAACGCAGGCCACGTATAACCCGAAAACGCAAACTTTTGTCCTACACTCGCCAGATTTCGAAGCCGCCAAGTGTTGGGTTGGTGGCCTGGGAAAAACAGCGACTCACGCAGTTGTCTATGCCCAACTCTACACTCCTGACGGCGTATGTCATGGATTGCATCCGTTTGTTACCAAAGTCCGCGAGCCCGAAACTATGTTACCCCCCAAAGGTGTACAAGTTGGCGATTTGGGTGAAAAAATTGGTCTCAACGGAGTCGACAATGGCTTCGTCATGTTCACCAATTATCACATTCCACGAACAGCTTTGCTAAATAAACAGTCCGACGTTACACCTGACGGGAAATACGTCACTAGCGTTAAGGATCAGAGTAAGCGATTCGGTATGTATACTTCATACTTAATAATCAGAATATTAGACAAAAAGAATCTTTTTAATAATTGCGTTGTTTTACATGTGCAGGCGCATCACTGGGTGCGTTGTCGGCTGGTCGAGTGACAATTGGTTCTATGTGCTCATTTTATTCGGCCTTAGCAGTAACTATTGCTATAAGGTATTGTGCTTCCCGAAAGCAGTTTGGACCCAATCCGAAAGAAGAATGGCCCGTTATCGAGTATCAAGTTCAGGTAATAAATAATCTGCAGTAATCATTGCGCTGTAATATTGGTACTATTATACTATTATGAATAGCTTCGATATGTCTCTTTTAGAGCATTTTTTATAATATGATTTTCTTCAATTTCAGCAAGGACGTCTTATACCTCACTTGTCAGCCACATATGCAATGCGTATCTTCGCCACAAACTTCCTCAACATCATGTGGGAGTTTCAACAGAACTTGATCGCTGGTGAGAGCAGCGATCTTATGTCAGCTCTAGGCATGGAAATTCACGCCCTCTCATCGGCAACCAAACCACTTTGCGCTTGGACCGCCCGCGATGCCATACAAGATTGCCGTGAGTCTTGCGGTGGTCATGGCTACCTTAAAGGTAAAACTACAAATTTTTGAAAATTAATTCTCTTAAGTTCTCTCTTCTCAAGGACATAGTAATCTATCAATATTATTTCTCCAGTCTCTCGATTAGGAACATTAAGACAAGAGCACGATGCAAACTGCACTTACGAAGGCGAAAGCAACGTTTTAATTCAACAGGCTAGTCAGTGGTTATTGGGGCAGTATGCAAATGTTCTCAAAGGTGGCCGAGTTTTGTCGCCACTCGATACAGCTTCTTTCTTAGATGATTCCCATAACATCCTAAAATATTCGTTCAACCATTATACGATCGAAGATACAATGAGACCAGAAAGTAACTTACCCTGTTGCTATATGATCTATTTTTTTTCCTGACCGATCCATACATTTTTTAATATTATTTTAGATCTTCTGACTTGTATGAAATGGATCACTTGTTATTACATGCAAAAAACACATGAACTGGTATCTTCTCTCAAACAATCTGGCTACTCTGATTTTGAAGCTAGAAACGATTCGCAATTGTTCAATGCTCGAACTTTAACGTTGGTGTACGGAGAGGTAATGGCGATCATACAGTGTTTTTGATTTTTTCTGTATAACTTAATTTATATGAAAAATTGACTTTCACAGCACGCCTTGACTCAGCAATTCATTAAAAACAATAGTAATCCGGTTTTCACTAGCGACGAGAAACGAATTTTGGACAAGCTATGCTCGTTGTATGCTGCTTGCAATATCGAAAAGAGACTTGGTGACTTTTACTCTGGTGGATTTGCAACACTCAATAGTAAAATGGACAGTTTCATTCGTCAAGGTATTATTTTATTGTGCAGAGAACTGGTCGGTGAATCAGTTAGTCTAGTAGATGTTATGGCACCCCCTGATTCCGTTATTGATTCACCCTTGGGCATGTCGGATGGAAACGTGAGTTGAATATGAATACAAATTAAATCGTAATTCACCCAATACATTCTCTTAAAAATTTTATTTTTAGATTTATAAACATTTAGAAGAAGCAATCAAAAGCAACCCTGAATGCTTAAAACGACCCTCTTGGTGGCGAGAGATTTTGAAATCAAAAATGTGATTACTGGTGCTTTGGGGATATAGATTTATATTTTTAATTAATATAGGCAATGAAAGTTTATGGTATTTTGTTATGAATTTTATATAAAAAAATTTTTAATGTTTATAAATATTGTTATGCATTATGTACATACAAAGTGATTTTATAGATTCATAAATAATTCAATAAAAAAGGGTTCATAGTCTTTTTTAACTTTATTTTAGACCATAACTTAATTCAGAATCAATTTTCATACAAAAAATATCACGCTAACTAATTTTTTTCGTATTTCATAAGTTTATAACTAATACTAATGCATTTTTATTTACAATTCAGAATGTTTTATAGAATAATCAGGTAGAAAATCATCGTCATCTTCAAACCATTCCTTGTATACTTGTATTGGATCTATATTTGCAAATTGATGAAACGATATTGGTTCTTTTGTTGCAAGATAAACAGTAGCATAATCTTTTGGTCTTGCCTAAAATTGATAATTTTCGTTAACTAACAGTGGCCTGAAAGTCACTATTCGCCCCAACGCAGAAAAATATCTCTTCAAGCTCAGAGCCAAAAAGATGCTAAGATGCCTATCTTATAACATAGGACTTAGGAACGTTTTTGGCTCCAAGTTTAAACCTTTCTGCGCTGAACCGACGAGTTCTCTGGCAAAGCGGAAATACGATTTTTGTATCAGAGAGTTGAAAAATCTTGTAGTCCTGAGACAGGAAAAAAGAAAGCCCCAGATTACTTGTAATAAGTGCCTGAGGTGAAACTGACTTTTCTGTTTTCCCTGCTTAGGACAGTTAGATTAACAACGACTATTTAATAAAACTATGTACAACATTTTTATTTACCTGATGAAATAAAGGAGAATGAGTTACTTTGATTCCTAATTGTGCTAAGCAAACTCCAAAAAGAAACATATCATCAGGAGTTGTTGAACTAGGACAATCACAAACTTTTGGCTTAATCATTTCTAAAACTAATTGAGTTGATAAAACAACACCAGCACCACCAGTTAGATAATCATAACCATGTATTTGAGTAGATCTGAATCCATATCGTTCTCCAATTGCTACCAAATCTGCTGGATTATAGCAAGTCAACATTCTTAATAATCTGGCCAGGCTTGAAAAGATATCTCAATCAAATTATAAAATTCCTTTTACTCATACAATTTTTTTAATTATATTTTACAAATGTATTTTTAATGAAATTGTAATTTTATGTACCTAATGATAGTATCATCATCTGTTATGAGTAACCAATCTAATTTTTTTTCTTTTAAAATTGGAGCCACTTGCTTTAAAATAGAAAATGTTTTTGAACAATGTCCCTCTTCAGTGTCTGGAGTTGAATAACCATTGGGTAAATTTTCATCTGAAATGCAAAAAAAATTCATAAATAAAGAATTATAATGTAAAGAGAAGCTATTAAAATCACCTAATTCATTAGTGAAGTATCCTATGTTTTCAGCATGTCGAGCCCATGTTTTTTTAATGAATTTTAATCTATCTACATGATATTTGGCACAAGTTTTAACTGCCACATATATTTTCTGCGGTAGTTGAATTTTATCCTAGGAAATAAAAATAATTATTACATTACTATTTAAATTGAACATTTCCCATTTAATCTTAGATTTATATTAAGTTTAAATTTTGATATAAACTTACACATGCATGAAATGGTTTAGGATAAGTGGCACAATTAGTTGAAGAAACATCACAAAATTCAGGTACATGTGTCAATCGAGTACCTTTACTTTCATTCAAAACAAATGTAGCAAACTCATAAGAAGCATCTACATTAAAATCTCCGTTTGGTGGTATGTAATTTTTAGCTTTATTAACTAAGCTAAAAACATTCCATCATTAGCTTTTTTATAGTGAACTTTTATTAGAATAAATACCTTTCAAACAAATGTTTAGACATTGCAAATCCTGAACCAAGATTAGGATATTTAAATCTTTTTGAGTGCTCAGCATAATGATGTGTTATAGTAGGTTCTTTATCATATAAAGCATTTCCAATCCACATCTTCTATAAAAAATATTTCAAAATTTGCATTCATTTATTCTTAAAATTAAATTCTTTTTTTATATCAATAACAAACCTTGTAAGTATCAGCATCATATTTGTTCAATACGTTTAAAAGTTTATTTAAATCAATGGCTGTATTCTCTAAACAAAATATATACCATCGAGCAGTTTTATTTTGTTCATAAAGATATGGTATTAACGGTATTATTGTCCAAGATCCATAGACATCTAATTTATGACTTAAAATAATTTGAGGAGGTTCCTAATGATTATAAGTAAATATTATTATGTTAAATTTATGATAGCTATAGTTTATTATAGAATAATTTTTTTAATACATTATTCAAAGATTGGGATTGAATATTAGATTGTAATAGTTTGGCTTGAGCTGCATTATAGCCTTCTTGTTGACTTAAAATTATTATCAACAAATCTTGAGGAGCTAAAGTAATAAATGAGGGACATCAAATTTATGATTATATATTCATAGCTATGTTTCGTTATTTTAGAAATTTCTTACCAAGTGCAGTAACAAATGAAACTAATAGCAATATACTAAAAATAGTAAGACTTATTTTGGTGAAAAGCATATTTTAAAAAATTTAATAAATATTGAAAATACTATTTGACGAACGTGTTGAAATCGAGTTTACATCAAAATTTATGATATTTCTGAGACATTTGAACGAAGATTTGTATTTGTTTACTTTTCTGCGTGCGCCCTTTAAATGGGGCATAAACACTTTGTATTATTATTTTTCATCTTTTCTGTTCCTCTTGTTATGTCTGATAATTGCATAAGATAATTGTATCTATTCATCTCAAAGCTATATTTTTTACCTATGATTGAACAATCAAACGAACTAGTGAAGTTCGATTATGATTATTCAAGTTCCTTGTTCGAAAAGATTACTTCGTAGTACTACTCCTCGGTCGTAGATGTCGCACTCTTTCAGAGATGAATTCTTACGGTCGCACCGCTCTCTCGCCGCCTCTCGTGGCGCGCCATGCTCATTTAGTTTAAAGTATCTTTATTGATGTGTTTCTTTTGGGTTGGGTTGTTCTTTACATATTTTATTTACACCTTTTACTTGGGTGGGGAAGTAATCTTTTCGAACAAGGAACTTGAATAATCATAATCGAACTTCACTAGTTCGTTTGATTGTTCAATTATTCTACGTTCCTTGTTCTCAAGATTACTTCGTAGATTTTTAGATCAAGGAAAAGATTACTTTGTATAATAAACATTTGAACAATTTCATTTTCATTTTTCTTTATTTTTTATTAAATCTATTATTATTACAAACATTTGTAGCAAAGTTTTTATTTATATTAACTATTGGTCTGTTATAAAATCTCATAAAGACTGTTGAACTTTCAGACCATCCCGCTGCTTTTTTTATAATATTTATATTAAGTCCATTCTCTTTTGCTTTAGACGTAGCTGCATGCCTCGTGGAATGACCTGTATATTTAGCATCAATGTTACATATTTTTAGAACTTCTTTTAACCATCTACTTATAGTCTGCGATGTAGCAGCTTGATGTGGTCTTTTTACAGTAATTAATAATTTATTTGTATCTAGTCGTAGATCAGCAGTAATTTTAATGTAATGTTCCAAAGTTTTGGCGATACAAGCCTTTTGATTATCATGAAAAAAAGGTAAAAATGTGTATGGCTGGTCTTTCCCTGCCCTGGAGGTTTTAATAATATCTTGAATTCTAATTTCTATTCCATCTTTCTGAATCTTTATTCCATTCAGTTTTATTGCGGCAATACTTTGAGCCCGAAAGCCAGTACCAAGCGCTAGAAGCATCGTTAGTTTCCAGGTAAGTTTTTCTAACGACAAAGATTCTAAAGGAAACCATCTTCCTAGTTCGTTTAATACTGGCTCGACGTCCCATGTATCAGCATACTTTGGAGTTGGGGGGTTTAAACGATACACGCCTTTAAAAAATCTTTCCAATTCCTTAGAATTTTGTAATTCGTTGTTATTCAAAAGTGATATTGCTGAACGCATTGAATTTAAGGTGCCATGTTTAGCTCCTTTTTGTAACTCCTGAGTCAGAAATTTTAATATTTTCTTGATTTCAGTGCAGAAAGGATCTATTTCTTCTTTTTTACAGAACTCTATCCACTTCTTCAAGGCTGAATTGTACTGTTTGAGTGTGCTTTCTGATAAGGAATTGATCATTATATCCACTGTCGCCTTTTCATGTCCCTTCCTTTCAAAGGTTTGCCTGATAAGAGCCCTGCTATCAGCGTCAGCTGCCTGGCCAGCGGGTGGTGATCCTTCCTGTTGGATGCAATTAATAATGAATTTGATGGTTTAAAATATATTGGATCTTTTATAAGCATTTTCATAAATGTAGGGTACCAAGGTTGCGATTCCCATGCAGGCACAACCACAATTCCAGTGCATTTTTCTTCCTGCACTTTTTTAAGCACCTTTGGGATAAGGGAGAACGGTGGAAAAGCATACCAGAACCATTCAGTCCAGTTTATTGTGAACGCATTAATGACATGTGCTTGTGGGTCTCTCTGCCATGAGCAGAAGACGTCACATTTTGCATTTTCTCTGGACGCAAAAAGATCTATATTAGGTTTTCCTAATTTCTTTTCAATTTGAGTGAAAGCCTTGTTTGAGAGCTCCCATTCTGTATCCAGATTTTTTATTCTAGAATCTTTATCAGCTGGGTTTTCTTTGGTTGCTATATACTCTGCGAATAGCCATATATTTCGTTCGATACACCATGTCCAAATTTCCCTTGTTATTTCATTCAGATAGTCGTATTTAATTCCACCCATTTTATTTATATAGGATATTGCTACCAGATTGTCTATTCGCATGAGTATTTGGCAATCATGGTCAGATTGAGAGAAGTTTTTTAGAGCTAAGTAGGCTGCCTGTAACTCTAAAAAATTGATGTGTTGATTCTTTTGATTCTCATCCCAAAAGCCATGTATGTGTTTGTCATTACATACACCACCCCAGCCTGTCAAGGATGCGTCAGAGAATATCTCTTTTTTAAACTTAAATTGACGTATATTATTGTATGATGTTTCTATATGCTGTTTCCACCATTCTAAGTCCTTTATTGCTTTATCGTTAATTGAAACTTTTTCCATATTATTGCATTTACTTATTGGGCCAAGTTTCCATTTAATTTGTTCAAGCTCTTTATAATATAGCCATCCATACTTGACCGCAGGGCAAGCACTCACTAAAGTTCCAATTAGGCTCAACAATTCCTCAAAATTACATTGATTCTTTTTTAATACCTGAGAGACTTTGATTTTTATGGCAAGTTTTTTTTCTTTTGTCAATTCAATTCTCATAAGAGAAGAATTTATTAAGAAGCCCAAGTATTTACAGACCTGCTTAGCCTTTAGACATGATTTTTTATAGTTTATAATAAAACCAAGTTTTATTAGCATTTTTGTAATATAGTTTGTATTATTTTCACATTCGTCTTTTGTTTTTCCAAATACCAAAAAATCATCTAAGTAGTTTGTGACCCTGATGCCTTTTTTCCTTATAACAGTGAGGACTGGTTTTAATATTTTAGTGTAGATATATGGAGCTGAGGACAAGCCAAATGGAAGAGAAACGAATTGATAAACCTCATTCTTCCAAACGAATTTCAAATATTTTTGTGAATCATTGCACACTGGGATTAAAAAGTATGCATCTTTGAGGTCAATACTACACATAAAGTCCTCTCTTTCTAAAATATTGATAGCCGTACGTAAGTCTTCCATCTTGAAGTGATGAAGAGGGACAAATTCATTGAATCTTTTTAAATTTAGTATAAAACGATGTGATCCATCTGGCTTGGGAATTGTAAAGAAGGATGAAATAAATTCATCCTCTTGATGAATAGTTTTTTTGACAGCACCAATTTTCAAAAGTTTCCCAATAGCTTCATTCACAATTTTTTGGTTGGCATCAGGGTTTTTAATTTCACCTACTAGATGTCTTTGGATGGGTTGCTCAATCAAAGGTATTTTATAACCCTTGATTACGTTTAATATAAACTCATTGTTCGTGATTGTTTCCCATTCAGATACAAATTGAGAGAGTCTTCCTGCTATATTTACCTGACTCATGTTCTTCTCTTCATCGGTTGAGTCTGGGTGTAAGTTCGACGATTGTTCTGCTTCTTGTAGCTGTTGTGGACTTGAGGCTTCGCTGTTTGGAAGTCTCTGCGGGCAAAATATGTTTTCCTGATTGGGTTCCTCGGACTGCCCACATTGTTGTTCGAGGAACTTCTCCAGTTTAAAGAACTATTCACTTTTGTTCCCAGCAGCTCCTTCTTAAGAGTTTCAGCTGTCTTAATGCCACTGATTAATTCCTTCACATTATCACCAAATAGCAGCTCTGTAGACTCGGCTTTATCCAATACTGATTTAACTTTCTTATCAAATGTTGGTGTGATGTAGATCTTCCTGGCTATATTTAGACAGCGATACAGCTCTGCATTTAGCTTGACTGAGTCTGATAAAGCCCTCAAAATGTCACCTCTCTCCAAAGGTTCGCTTTTATCATTTAATACCATACTCAATAATGATGATGATAGCGCAAGGTTAGCTGCTGCTATGTCTTGGTAATGTGAGAAATATTTGTCACGTTTGACTGCCTCCTCCTTGATTATGAGCAGAATTTCTGAGTTTATTTGAGGTACTACCAGATTGAATTGTTTATGTTTCCTTGGTATCATATTCAAGATTTCTTTCTTTTCTTCTTTTGGCAATCCTAGACGCAAGTATTCTGACACTCTTGTCGCCACCTCGTCTATAAGCTTCAGCTCATTCGATGACTGGCCCTCGCGTAGATCACCTAAACAAATCGACACCTCCTCCTCGATCACCTTGTCGTCCTTTCTCGCCTGATTTGCATTTGGTGTTGTATTTTCCCTGCTTGACTCCGACGCTGCATCTACACATAGAAA
>CACVKI010143312.1:0-11438 GCA_902732785.1 Trichogramma evanescens | reverse complement strand
AAAATTATTAAGGATTAATGCAGGTGGTCGAAAACTGGATGGATAATTGTACCGAATAGCCCAATTTTCGACCAGGTCAGAATTATAAATTGAGCAACGAAAAAGATTTAATAATTTTCCAGGTACACAGAATTTCCTCTGAAACAATAACATTTATAGAATCGAAAAAATATTTTATTGCGTCAAAATTTCGCATTTATTTCTATTTATTTGAATAATATCTCAGGGTGGCCGAAATATGGAGGGTGGTCGGTAATAGGCACATTCACCCTATATAGTACATACATTTCGTCGATGAAAAACGAAGCATCGAATCGAAGGTTTATTTCATATTCTCGATAATTTTCTCTTATGGACGTTAGAGAAATTTGTTTAGTTCTGTTTTTTATGATTCACGTGTAATAGAACATATTTTCTAGTCTACATGCAATAAGAAAGACATCGAAGTTAGTCATTCTATCATTGACGGTTATTTCGAATCTTTTCGATCAGACGGATACCTGTTCGCAAAATTCCAAAAACGCCGGTATGACTAAGCAAGCTCATAGTAAAATTCCAAGGAAGCTTAAACGCATTAATTAACGTTTGCCTTCAAGTTTCAAATCAATTAGATTTTAACATATTTGGTGCATATTATTAACTGCCTCGGCGCACACTAGGTAATTCAAATTGCCCGTTGCATTTTGGTACAGGTTGAGATTCTTTTTGCAACTTATCAAGTCGTTTCGATTCACCATGAACATAAGCATTGACTTCTTTATTGTGTGAAAATCTTGTGTATGTGCGTGTGTTCTATTCTTTTACCGTTATTAAAAGAAGTCAAAGTAAATTGTACAAAAATCAAAAAGTTCATGAATTTCATTGATAAAAAACGGAGCATCGAATTGGAGGTTATTATAATTTTTTTAATTGTTGATAATTGTTCCGTACGAGAGACATTCTTTCATTTGTGTTTTTTACTATTCACGAGAAGTAGCTCATTCTTCAGTTCATTCAAAGTAGGATAGACGCCGAACTGTGGCTTTGAATCATTGACGGTTATTTCACAATTTCACGGACGCCGTTACGGCTTGGCCAGCTCTTAAAACAATTCCAAGAAAGCTCAAACGCATTGATAAGCGTTTGCTTTCAAGTTTCAAATCATTAGCATATGAACATATCTATTGCATATTATCGACAGCCTCGACTGCACATTAGGCAATTCGAATGGGCTGTTACATATTGGTGGTATAACCGAGATTCTTTTTGCACCTCGAAAGACGTTTGCATTCAAGACGTATAATGTAAGAGTTTTTTTATTACGGAATTGCGTAAAAATCTTGTGTTATCTTCTTTTTTACTTTTTATAAAACAAAGTCAAAGTAAATTGTACAAGATTCCGAAAAAAACGGAGCCTCGAATTAAAGGTTATTTCACATTTTCTAATTGTTGGTAAGTGTTTCGTAAGAACGTTAGAGATTTTCGTTTAGTGCTGATTTTTACGATTAATGGGTGATAATACATTTTCCAGTTTGTATAAAATACGAGAGGCAGACGAAATTCGAAGTTATATCATTAACGGTTATTTTGAAATTTTTCGATCGGGCGATGTCTGTTCTCGAAATTCTGAATACGCCGCATATAGATCCAAGCGAGCCCTTAGTAACATATAATTCAAAGGTAGCTCAAACACATCGAGAAACAGTTACCACAAAGTTTCGAATCATTAGGATGCAAGTATATCCAGTTCATATTATCATCAGCCTCGACGCCCGCGACGCTCTGGGCAATCGAAATTTCCGTTGCATTTGTTGTTTGTAAGAACGAAGAATTCGATGGAACGTGTAATTCGTATAAGCTGCAACGAATTCACGGTGTAAAAATCTCGAGTGTGTTCTATTCTAATACATTCATCTGAAAGTGTATCAAACAGTTTGTTCTCCGATCCTCTACAAGCGTAGCAAATTTTAATTCGCACAGTACAAGTATCATCGAATGACCGAATAACCGTCAAAACAAAAGGTCGCCGCAGTCCACAGTATCTTGGCCGAGTCGCGCGCCAAAACAATGCTCACAGCATACGACACCGCGCGGAGGCAACGAACTTCGCTATCGTTGCGAACGTCGATCGCGAGATTCGAGATTCGAAACGACGACGGTTGAGCCAAAGCCATTGTTGTTCGCTCGCCCATCAATTTCATACACAGTTTAGTGATAGTTTGGACTTTGTCGACTTTGAGTATACAATTAGTGTACAATAATTAGTGCAAGTGTATAGTTGTAAAGTGGTATAAAATGTTATATCAAAGAAAGGGAGTAAAAATCCGGAAGTGTAGTTATAAAGTGATATCGAGTGTGTGAGTGTGAACTGTGAAATTTAGTTATAAAGTGATGATATCGAGTGTGTGAGTGAGACTGCCGGGCTTTCGAAGCCTTGACTACTGGTTTTTGTAAGTATAACAGTTTTCAAAAACTCGCGTGATTGAGATTCGTTAATCTAAACCAGCCATTTTATTTCAATAGAATGGAGTATTAACTGATTCGAAAATTGCAATAATTTCAAATTGCGGTTCAGTCCACATAATCTACGCAGCAAACGTAAGGTAAGAATCATTTGCCATTGAGAAACTATTGATATCGTCGAACGAATAATATCATTGAATATTTATAAAAATGTATAATATTGTAATTTTAATTGAAACAGCCATAAACAAACGTTTAAATTTGATCGTATTTTCTATCCCGTTCTAATATGTCTCCTATCTGCAAATTTTTTTTCCATTGTTTCAACGATATTAACTGCAGCATTCTATGTGCCTAGCGCGCTCGAGAAAGACCGTTACACTTATAAATTTGAAATTTTAGCTCTATTCTTAATATTCGATCACCTTAGATTTTTACTCGCTGGTAATTGCTAAGAGGTATATATTGGACGAGGGCTTAGCCGCTCGCGGTGAGCTGCAACGGCGGCTGCAAATACCACCGGGCCGCGCGCATAGCCCTTCCATTCTCTCTGTGTCATATTATAATAATAAAAATATGAAAGTACGCCCGAAAGAAAGAAAAAAAGAGTAATAATCTCTGAGATCTTTTAAAATCCATCGAAGCATACACGGAGCTGCCTTGGATTGTGTCCTGTACATATAATACGTATACTTGTACGCGTGCATGTGTGCAAGCAGTAGCATCTCTTCCTTATTCCATCTTTATCTCCGAAGTTCTTACACTGCGTGGAGCAGCAGCAGCAGCAGCAGCAGCAGCAGCAGCATAAGCAGCGTGAGTGTACACCACTTTTTCGACCACCTTTTCGCTCGCTTCTCTCTCTCACTGCTCGTAAATATCTAGGGCTGCTGCTACTGCCAGCCAACTTTTCTTCTTATATCGCTCGCTCTCTTCTTTTTGTTGGTTCCCTTTCTCTCTTGACTCTGGACTTTTTTTACCCCTTTTCTTTTTTTTTACTCCCTTGCGCATTTTCCATCTCCGTTGTATATTCTCCGCAGCGCGCATTGTCTGCGGCTTGCATTTCTCAATTCTTTTTACTTCGTGTAAATGCGTTCTTTTCTAATTTCTACCGCAACTTTCTGCGATTCATCTTCCTTGCAGAAAAATCTTCCATGCTACTTTTCATTCGCTTCTTTTTTTACACGATCCTCGTCTCGATCTTCTCCACATTCATTTAGATAATTTTATCTGCACGGATTTACCTTTTCTTGATTTTCTCACTGGAAAAATCGACACTCGCTTATCTTTCGATATTTTTTATTTTTTGTTGTCGAAGTCGATAAACAAAGTTAGCCCTTTCAAGTAGAAAATAACCGCAGTTTAATATAATATTGTCAGTAAAGAAGGTATCAATCAAAAGGTACTAATTTGTAAAATAGATTCATTCACCTCGGATACTTAAGCTCTCGGGGTGCATACTCGGAAGTTTGAAGAGTAAAGATTATAAAGAAAATAAGATAGCTTCTAAGCTGGTATGGGCAGCGAGAAAACGGCCTATCTTTCGATACGTTGCCGAGATAAAGCTGGAAAGAGAGCGATAGAGCTTACGGCATAGCCCGCAATGCTATAGCGAAGCAATGCCGATGCAATTCCAATTCCTGGCTGTCAGCAGCAGAATCGTGGCTGGGGAGCGAGCGAGAGAGAGAGAGAGAGAGAGAGAGAGAGAGAGAGGAAGAGAGGGAAAAGGACGAGCGGCGGTGCGTTCACGTCATTCGAGATCAGCCTCCCGTGAAAGCCTCTCTCGCACACGAATCACCCCCGAAACGGAGCCGTAGGTATACGCATTTCCTCGCCGCCGCAGCCGCGCGCACTGTGCTTTCTCGATTTCTCGTTCTCGCTCGTATACACGTACTATAGCTCCATCCCACCATGTTCGGCGCTCCGGCTTTGCCTTTCTATCGCATACGGTCCTGCTTTTAGATTATATTTCCTTTTTTATGCATCGATTCTGCATTTTTTTATACATTTTCAAAATTAGCTTTTGCCGTCTTGCTCGTTCCAATTCGCGTCGCGGAAGCGATCCTTTTTTCGAAATTCAGTGGACTACTCGGTGATGTTATTTCTAATCTAAAGATGACCGGCTTTAAAATCACAAACGTTTGGCTAACATTTGTTCAAGCCCAAGATATGTGTAATAGCCCCATTTACATGTAAAATAAGAGTTTACATTTTCTAAGTAATCAGTGAAAGTCTGCAGCAGTGTTTTTAGCACACTTGTGTTCTCAACTTCATTTAAATCAGTTACTTGAGCTTGCACTTCCTGAAAAAAATATTAGATTAGAAATGCCATTGAACAAATGTATGTTGCACCAGTATTTTTTTATGGTTTATTCTCCATCATATAACTAACGCAAATTAAAATAATTATATTCCAAAAATAATGACAGACATCATGATGGCCAAATTTCTTTGACTTGTCACTCCAAAAAAACCAGTTCTCTGTAAGTAGTTATTTGTGGCGAACACTTCTAAAGAATTTGAGTGGCGAGTTTTTGGACGATCAGATGGTTTTTTAGCATTTTATTAAACATTTAAAGACTTTTTCATTCAATGGTATTGTTCGGAATACGTGAATTGTTTGATAATTTTTTTAGAATGTACTTTTCAATGACTTTATAATTTTTTGTTTTTTTTGAAATGTCTCGCCTTTTGAAATAATCACATTTTTTGGAGTAAGGTATTAACCAATGTTTAAATGTCGGTGTCTATTATTTGTTTATCATAGTAAAAACTATTTGTTTAATGTTCTAATCCGGAACTTGAGAGAAACATAGACAAAAGCTCGAATTCTCACGAAAATGCTGTAGCGCGGGTAAATCGAAATGAACGAAAGAGCTTGAAAGGAGAAAACGGAGTTCTTGTTAGCGTAGCTGAGCTTGATGAAGTCTATGCACAGTCCCTCGGGTGTCGTAAAAAAGAGCGAAGCATTTCAATAAAAGTCTTTTGCAAGTACGAATCACACAACGACTTCTGTCTCATTCTCTCTGCTGTCTCTTTCTCGGTCTCTGCGCTGTACACAAAGAAACCAGCAGCAGTAGCAATAAATTTTGATTTGTGTACCAAGCTGCGGTAGCGGTGCGGCGACGGCGGCGGAGGCAGCGAGCGAGCTGCTTTTGTGGGGTTAAAGTAAAACAGAGAGCTCGGAGGCAAGGCAAGTGGCCGCAACATCTCGTTGTATGGTTGCGCTACTACCGAGAAAAGACAGAGCAAAGAGCGAGAGAGAGAGAGAGAGGAGAGAGAAAGGAAAGATAGATAGAAGAGCAGTCGCAGTATTATTACTCTCTGCGGGGTATTTGTGCGTTTGCATGTGTGTGCATGTGTCTATGTGTTATATACGTGTTTGACATTGCATAACATCGGTGAGGCATCATTGAAATAAGTCACGTGGAAACGATTCGAATGTTTTCCGAGAGGTGCATATATAGTACAGCTACTCCGAGCTCGGTTTAGGCACCGCTTAGATACGTATCTATCCGTATCCTACTATATATAATAGCGCGGCCGATGCGCTACAACGTCGAATGGCCCGAGGGCCACGACGAGTACAAGTCCGCGTCTCGTTCGCAATTCTTGTGTATGATCGCGCGAAGAGAGCAACGGCAGTGCCTCGACGCACTCAACCCTCTCCTCCGTCTCTCTTCGCATATACATCGAACCGACAGAGTTTCATCTCACCCGTGCGCGCGTGCCAGCTCTCGATATTATATATACACACACACCCCGTCACCGTAAACTCGTACCACACGTATATACACATAAAGATAGGAAAGTCGCTCGTAAATAAAAGGCGATATTGCCGCACCGAAACTTATAGGTATATGTGCGATACGATTCGCGCACACCAGATAGATACAACTCGAGGCTCCATCCACCCGGGGCAGCCGCCACGGCCATTTGTCTTTTACCAAGTCGATTCACGGAAATCCTCTTTTATGGCTTTGAGCTTTCTTCTTTCGCCCTCCGCGCTGCTCCTCCTTACATCTTGCGCGCCGTTGCCATAGAAATAAGTTCGCAGCTACTCGTAGAGCCGAGCTTGACTTTTTCTCGCAGCCATACTCGCATTCCATGGTGCTAACCGTTTAAAGTGGACCATCCACTACGCTTTAACAAACCGAATAAATTATTATCATTGTTTAATCTTAGCTTTTTAATTTTTTGTACGCGTTTGCGATTTTGCATTCGACGGATTAAATTTAGGATCGGACATCCTTGCTGAAAAGGTTTATCGAGGAGCGCGCTCGCGCTCGCTCTGGCAAGTTTATTTATACGTCATGCAAATTAGAACTTAAAATTCAATCGACTAGTTGCGCTCGTTGTGACTTGCATATGGATCGACTCAAACAGCCACGCCTACAACAATACAATCGTCGATCTTGTTAAAAAGCGTGCGCACCGACCAGCGCGAGCCACGTGACTCCTTGCTCCATCATAATTCTTTCTTTCTCTATTTTACATGTGTGTATTATTATACATTTTAATAGCTTCTACTTACATAAAATCGACCATTAGGCCCTTACAATGCCGAAGCTGCAAACTCCTTCTATTATTCGCTCGCTAATTGTTCTGGTGTCGATGGGCTCAATGAACTTGCTGACCGTTCCACGACTACTTCAAATGCAATAAAATACTTATGACTGCAATCGATTTATCTCGAGTACCATCCTGAAACTTTGCATAAATTTTAGTTTCTTTTTTTGTTCGAACGCGCGCTTGGCTATATTCAATATTTTTACTCGATATTTTACTTTTTACCCGAAAACGCCACGAAATTACGCTAGGTTGCTTTAATGCGAAATTGAGCGTGCGCAATTTTTATGTTCCGGCGATTCGAGAAGAACTCCATAATATAATTGAACAATCAAACGAACTAGTGAAGTTCGATTATGATTATTCAAGTTCCTTGTTCGAAAAGATTACTTCGTAGTACTACTCCTCGGTCGTAGATGTCGCACTCTTTCAGAGATGAATTCTTACGGTCGCACCGCTCTCTCGCCGCCTCTCGTGGCGCGCCATGCTCATTTAGTTTAAAGTATCTTTATTGATGTGTTTCTTTTGGGTTGGGTTGTTCTTTACATATTTTATTTACACCTTTTACTTGGGTGGGGAAGTAATCTTTTCGAACAAGGAACTTGAATAATCATAATCGAACTTCACTAGTTCGTTTGATTGTTCAATTATTCTACGTTCCTTGTTCTCAAGATTACTTCGTAGATTTTTAGATCAAGGAAAAGATTACTTTGTATAATAAACATTTGAACAATTTCATTTTCATTTTTCTTTATTTTTTATTAAATCTATTATTATTACAAACATTTGTAGCAAAGTTTTTATTTATATTAACTATTGGTCTGTTATAAAATCTCATAAAGACTGTTGAACTTTCAGACCATCCCGCTGCTTTTTTTATAATATTTATATTAAGTCCATTCTCTTTTGCTTTAGACGTAGCTGCATGCCTCGTGGAATGACCTGTATATTTAGCATCAATGTTACATATTTTTAGAACTTCTTTTAACCATCTACTTATAGTCTGCGATGTAGCAGCTTGATGTGGTCTTTTTACAGTAATTAATAATTTATTTGTATCTAGTCGTAGATCAGCAGTAATTTTAATGTAATGTTCCAAAGTTTTGGCGATACAAGCCTTTTGATTATCATGAAAAAAAGGTAAAAATGTGTATGGCTGGTCTTTCCCTGCCCTGGAGGTTTTAATAATATCTTGAATTCTAATTTCTATTCCATCTTTCTGAATCTTTATTCCATTCAGTTTTATTGCGGCAATACTTTGAGCCCGAAAGCCAGTACCAAGCGCTAGAAGCATCGTTAGTTTCCAGGTAAGTTTTTCTAACGACAAAGATTCTAAAGGAAACCATCTTCCTAGTTCGTTTAATACTGGCTCGACGTCCCATGTATCAGCATACTTTGGAGTTGGGGGGTTTAAACGATACACGCCTTTAAAAAATCTTTCCAATTCCTTAGAATTTTGTAATTCGTTGTTATTCAAAAGTGATATTGCTGAACGCATTGAATTTAAGGTGCCATGTTTAGCTCCTTTTTGTAACTCCTGAGTCAGAAATTTTAATATTTTCTTGATTTCAGTGCAGAAAGGATCTATTTCTTCTTTTTTACAGAACTCTATCCACTTCTTCAAGGCTGAATTGTACTGTTTGAGTGTGCTTTCTGATAAGGAATTGATCATTATATCCACTGTCGCCTTTTCATGTCCCTTCCTTTCAAAGGTTTGCCTGATAAGAGCCCTGCTATCAGCGTCAGCTGCCTGGCCAGCGGGTGGTGATCCTTCCTGTTGGATGCAATTAATAATGAATTTGATGGTTTAAAATATATTGGATCTTTTATAAGCATTTTCATAAATGTAGGGTACCAAGGTTGCGATTCCCATGCAGGCACAACCACAATTCCAGTGCATTTTTCTTCCTGCACTTTTTTAAGCACCTTTGGGATAAGGGAGAACGGTGGAAAAGCATACCAGAACCATTCAGTCCAGTTTATTGTGAACGCATTAATGACATGTGCTTGTGGGTCTCTCTGCCATGAGCAGAAGACGTCACATTTTGCATTTTCTCTGGACGCAAAAAGATCTATATTAGGTTTTCCTAATTTCTTTTCAATTTGAGTGAAAGCCTTGTTTGAGAGCTCCCATTCTGTATCCAGATTTTTTATTCTAGAATCTTTATCAGCTGGGTTTTCTTTGGTTGCTATATACTCTGCGAATAGCCATATATTTCGTTCGATACACCATGTCCAAATTTCCCTTGTTATTTCATTCAGATAGTCGTATTTAATTCCACCCATTTTATTTATATAGGATATTGCTACCAGATTGTCTATTCGCATGAGTATTTGGCAATCATGGTCAGATTGAGAGAAGTTTTTTAGAGCTAAGTAGGCTGCCTGTAACTCTAAAAAATTGATGTGTTGATTCTTTTGATTCTCATCCCAAAAGCCATGTATGTGTTTGTCATTACATACACCACCCCAGCCTGTCAAGGATGCGTCAGAGAATATCTCTTTTTTAAACTTAAATTGACGTATATTATTGTATGATGTTTCTATATGCTGTTTCCACCATTCTAAGTCCTTTATTGCTTTATCGTTAATTGAAACTTTTTCCATATTATTGCATTTACTTATTGGGCCAAGTTTCCATTTAATTTGTTCAAGCTCTTTATAATATAGCCATCCATACTTGACCGCAGGGCAAGCACTCACTAAAGTTCCAATTAGGCTCAACAATTCCTCAAAATTACATTGATTCTTTTTTAATACCTGAGAGACTTTGATTTTTATGGCAAGTTTTTTTTCTTTTGTCAATTCAATTCTCATAAGAGAAGAATTTATTAAGAAGCCCAAGTATTTACAGACCTGCTTAGCCTTTAGACATGATTTTTTATAGTTTATAATAAAACCAAGTTTTATTAGCATTTTTGTAATATAGTTTGTATTATTTTCACATTCGTCTTTTGTTTTTCCAAATACCAAAAAATCATCTAAGTAGTTTGTGACCCTGATGCCTTTTTTCCTTATAACAGTGAGGACTGGTTTTAATATTTTAGTGTAGATATATGGAGCTGAGGACAAGCCAAATGGAAGAGAAACGAATTGATAAACCTCATTCTTCCAAACGAATTTCAAATATTTTTGTGAATCATTGCACACTGGGATTAAAAAGTATGCATCTTTGAGGTCAATACTACACATAAAGTCCTCTCTTTCTAAAATATTGATAGCCGTACGTAAGTCTTCCATCTTGAAGTGATGAAGAGGGACAAATTCATTGAATCTTTTTAAATTTAGTATAAAACGATGTGATCCATCTGGCTTGGGAATTGTAAAGAAGGATGAAATAAATTCATCCTCTTGATGAATAGTTTTTTTGACAGCACCAATTTTCAAAAGTTTCCCAATAGCTTCATTCACAATTTTTTGGTTGGCATCAGGGTTTTTAATTTCACCTACTAGATGTCTTTGGATGGGTTGCTCAATCAAAGGTATTTTATAACCCTTGATTACGTTTAATATAAACTCATTGTTCGTGATTGTTTCCCATTCAGATACAAATTGAGAGAGTCTTCCTGCTATATTTACCTGACTCATGTTCTTCTCTTCATCGGTTGAGTCTGGGTGTAAGTTCGACGATTGTTCTGCTTCTTGTAGCTGTTGTGGACTTGAGGCTTCGCTGTTTGGAAGTCTCTGCGGGCAAAATATGTTTTCCTGATTGGGTTCCTCGGACTGCCCACATTGTTGTTCGAGGAACTTCTCCAGTTTAAAGAACTATTCACTTTTGTTCCCAGCAGCTCCTTCTTAAGAGTTTCAGCTGTCTTAATGCCACTGATTAATTCCTTCACATTATCACCAAATAGCAGCTCTGTAGACTCGGCTTTATCCAATACTGATTTAACTTTCTTATCAAATGTTGGTGTGATGTAGATCTTCCTGGCTATATTTAGACAGCGATACAGCTCTGCATTTAGCTTGACTGAGTCTGATAAAGCCCTCAAAATGTCACCTCTCTCCAAAGGTTCGCTTTTATCATTTAATACCATACTCAATAATGATGATGATAGCGCAAGGTTAGCTGCTGCTATGTCTTGGTAATGTGAGAAATATTTGTCACGTTTGACTGCCTCCTCCTTGATTATGAGCAGAATTTCTGAGTTTATTTGAGGTACTACCAGATTGAATTGTTTATGTTTCCTTGGTATCATATTCAAGATTTCTTTCTTTTCTTCTTTTGGCAATCCTAGACGCAAGTATTCTGACACTCTTGTCGCCACCTCGTCTATAAGCTTCAGCTCATTCGATGACTGGCCCTCGCGTAGATCACCTAAACAAATCGACACCTCCTCCTCGATCACCTTGTCGTCCTTTCTCGCCTGATTTGCATTTGGTGTTGTATTTTCCCTGCTTGACTCCGACGCTGCATCTACACATAGAAA
>CACVKI010143306.1:0-10821 GCA_902732785.1 Trichogramma evanescens | reverse complement strand
AAATAGCAAAGACCAGAAAAACTTTTTTTTTCGACTTGTTAATTGTTATCGGCAATTAGTGAAAAAAGGAATAATCCTAATACTAATTTATATGATTAGAAAGGGCTTAAAAATACCTTTAAAACGGCGGGTCCAAAATGTCGATCCAACTTTTTTTGACTGAGCTACGAAACTTTGAAGTTTACTCATTTTTCGCTCGGGTATGGCAAAAGTGATTGAACGGCAGTGTATTTTTATCAATTTGTATAGTGTTTATAATCTTTCAAAAGATATGTGTGAACATTTTGAAAAGTTTTTGGGAACATTTTGGATTAATAAAACCACTGCCAATTCATTGGCAAAAAGCTTCCTCATAAAAAAATTATCGTTCCTATTTTTTTTATAAATGCTAATAAAGCAATAATTCAAAATTACACCATGTGAAAAAAACTCAAATTTCTTCACGATGTAATTTTTAAAATAATCTATAAATCCTAACGTTTTCTATCTAAAATTCAAGCTAGCCTATTCATCTTTCAAAATCGCATTTCAAATTAAAAAAACAATAAATAAAAAAAATCCAACCCCATGAAAAAAACTAAAATTTCCGAAAAATAAAGACAAAAACCTTTTTTTCGGGCTTGTATCGCGCATCTGTGTGAGAAAACGTTGAGAAGATTTTTCCAACGATGGACACTGCATCCTTTCTGGGAACTGATACATTATCGGCTGCCAATTCTCTGCTGTGACATGATCATCGAGGAGCTGACGAACCAAGATTTATACAATATTTGCTTGGCGGCTGATGGATAAAATGACGAGGACTGTAAGAAAAATTCAATAACAAATATGATAGAATGTCAGAGCGAAGGAAGCATGGAGAGAGCTCCGAAAAAATCTAAAATTAACATATGCTATTAGTAAGGTTCCATTTTATTCTGATGTTATTTAATGTTATCACATTTTCTATGTAATTTAAATGAAACTTTTTTTGTTAAATAAAACTTGTTGATAACTAAAAAAAAAAAAAAAAAGGCCGAGAAACAAACATACATACAGACATTTGTTGGTAATTCAATGTAGTTTTCAAATATGTAATCCAAATTGTCCTATGACGTCTGGTTCCAAATCTCATTTTCAAGCCTATCACATAACTTCCTCTGTGTGGGAGCAAAAATCGATTGTATTTCTCAAGTTCCTAAAGTGATAATATTTTGTATTCGCTTGTACGTAACGTTCATTGCATGTGTCAAGTGACAAAAGTTCCAATCGCAATTGTAATGATTTTTTACAGAGTTTCTCATATATAGCGCGCTTGTGCATTACGCGCTCTTATATCCTCGCCGCGTCTACATTATCTCTCATTGTAGAAACGGTGCGTGGGACACGATGCGATTTCAATCGATCCCTGTGACGATAATTCGCTCACGCACCAGACGCACATATTATAAAATGAACTGCCTTGTGAACGCTCACAGTTCAGCAGTGCAGTATACGCGTATAGCCTATAGCGTCTATTGAATTACGTCAATATCGATCAAGAATCGACATTGCATCGTTCTGCGGATCGATTGCATCCGCGCACTCACTGCAAATACACATTACATGCACATTGTGTGTTTCACTTGCCGTGTAGGTGTATATACAGTGTCGATTTTACATGGCTACTCGAGCGATATAGATACATACGGTGTCCATGTGCAAGAAGGACGCACGAACTCGAGTTACGGTTAGTTTTTAAGTGTCGTGATTAGCGAGCACCGATATGTAGCTTAACCTGTCCACAATATTCCCTGTCACGATGCACAAAGTAACTTTGTCGATGCGATTTTGGTTTTCTTTAATAATCTCATTTAGAAGTTGGTCATGACAAAGAAGCTCCTGGTTTGATTCAGAGTCCGCGCGCACCTCATGTATAACATGGATATGTCTTGAGCAGCAAAAAGTTTTACCATCGAGACGGTTAATGTAAGAAAATTCGATATCCCGCGAGAAACGTTGGATCGATCGCGATCGTCGAGTTCTCGCCGGCCGTCAACTGGAGCGAACGATCCAGATCGATTCGATTAATGGCCATTGAATTTTCCTCATAAAATGTTTTTACGCGGACGCAGAGAGATTCGCAGTCACCCGCGCGTACGCAATGAGCGCAGCAAGTCGCGCAGGACGCGCGCGGTCGCCGCGTAACATATGATACATATGAGAACGTTAGCCGTCTGTGGTCAGAAGCCCGTGTGTCCGTGTGTGCGCGCACGAGAGAAGCCGAATAGCCTCTCGCGCCTATGTATGTGTGACTGCACCATGCATAAAAAATAAAGGATATGCATATCGAGAAGCGGCCATTATACAAAAAATTCACGCACTTAAAAAGAAGCTCGGCACGGCGCGATATTATTATTGCAGGCGATTCGCGAAGCATCGATTAAAATCAATTCTCACGCGCTTAACCGTCAGCCTGTAACCTCCGGCCTCTTCTCCGCGCACGGCTAACGATTCTTCGGAAAATTTTACTCAAATTGTCTAGCGATACGCACGAGCATTCGTTTTATTTTCGCTTTCGAAATTAATAGCGTATTCGCACCTGCACAAGCTATAGCGATAGTTGCGTACGTACAAAGAGTAATCAATCAGTCACAGTTTCTGCGCGTGTATGGGTGCACACACACATACGCACACGGGCATTGGAGCTCGGTCTCGTTCGAGTCGCCAACAAAGACAAAAAAGTCACGTATTATATATACGTACGGAGCTCGAACGCGACGCGTTTTCGCACCAAAAAGCCATGAAGCTTTACCTATCGGCAAAATTAATGATTCGAGCTCGCTCGCTCGAACTTTACACACGCACACAAGTGCAGGCCAACACTTTTCCACTTAACGCGTGGTAATTACGCCTGTGCCGCGCGCGCGCAGAAGCGGCAGCAGCTACCTATTCGCTGTTTCAGGGGCGTCGGAGAAATCCTTCGAGTAGAAGACGAGAAAAAAAAGGTGAAAAAAAGAAAAAAGAAAAACGCGAGCACTCTACTTTGGTTCATCCTGTATAATTGCTTCTTCTCTTTCTCTCGCTCTCTCGGTCTCGCGTGTGCAGCATGAAAGAACAATATTCCGCATACGTATTCGCGACACACCCGCAACTGGACTCGTTGTTTTTTGTAGCAGCAGCGTACATCCTTCTCCTTGCGCGATTAATCATCCTCGTAAAAATCGCGCGCGCCTTATATATTCGGGGGTGCGCGCACTCACACATCCACTCGCAGCATATAAGCGTGTAAGGATGATGGATATTCGCGCGATCATCAAGAATTCAGAAGGTTTGCTTCCTCCGTAATATACTTGATACGTAGAGAGAGGCGTCGTATAGTAGTCCTCGTCGTCGTATCTGCGCGGCTGCAGCGAATCGTCCGGCGCAAAAAGCGGCTAATTTTTCATTTCCCCTTTTTGGCTACGTTCGAGTACAACAGCCGGACGATCGCTTCTTTGCTGTTCTATTTGTGTGTAACATCTCGCAGCGCACATATATGCCGCCTGACGCTTACTTATCGACACCGTGCACAAGTAAAGCATAAATCATTAATTTTCAGCGGTGGCGGCTGCAGCGGCGGTGGCAAAAGTGCTCAGAGAAAAACTCGATTATCTTCATTAAGCGATTGTAGCTGCCGAGCAGGCGCGTGCTGCAGTACATAGTAGTACATAGTAGTACATACAATATTATATATCGGAGCTCGTTTCACGCTGAATGGAAAGTCTGAGCAGCGGAAAATAATCGAAGGAATGCCGTGTATCGCTAAGCGGACTATTTAGCATTTTTATCCTAGGGGAATTATGCGTTCAGGCGCGCATCGCGATCATCGGATGCCAGCAAGCCGCAGCTTGTCCATTGCACGCGTGAGCGAGAGCCCATTCGCACAGTATATAGGCAGCAATATCAATCACGCGAAACTGCGCGAGCGCACCGCACAGCTCGTGTACAATATATGTAGATAAAACATGAAAGCCGCTCGATTGGCAAACAAATTACGCTCGTGAACATCTATACGCAACTGGGATACATACGCATTGTAATAATCATCAACGACCAACAAAGCATGTACGTACGCGCGGATACCTAATGCGTTTTGTGTATATTATTCTTTCACGTATCGATCGGAAGATGCATGCCTGCAAACACATGGCAGCGATGCACAAAACTGCATTACACTACGTTCCGTGGCTGCTGCCTCTATATGGCTATATATAATGGTACGTGCGCGAAAGAATCGAGGCAGCTGAAAAGGGCATCGAAATCATTTATATTAGCGATGCAAAGTGCGCTTTCGGTGCCGCGCAATCAGAGCCAATTATAAATTTCATCGTTGCACAATGAGCTGCTACATAGCAGCTGTGTACATTATAATAGCCGAGTCGCAGCGCGAGAAAGACCGAGAGAATTGCAGTTTTGTGTGCACGAGAGCCGCGTGCCGCCCCGCCAAGAGTTTGATGCACCCGCGACGCCGAGCCGCGCAAAGATAACTCGTTAGAGGCGTAAGTACCCGAGCGATATTAAGCTTCCGACGATGACGATCGCAGCTCTCGTGCACTGCCCAAATCTGCCGAATCATTCGCCGCTACAGGCCGCCTCGCTCGTTTGTGCGCGCTTCGCTCTTATGTAGCTATTATGTGTGTATACAACGCCGGGTCAATGCACTTTGACTGCGAGACACTACTGGGATCATAATAAGCAAAAAAACGGCAAGCTGAAATTTAGAACGAAAATCTGAAACGAATAGAGCGACGCGCGATGATAAATATTCAAATATTTCGCTTTAAATGCTTCGCTCGTATTATTATATTATTATATTTTATACATAAAAAGTCAAAAGAACATTTTGAAACTTCTTCCTTTTCTCCTTTTTCTCTCGCACATCTCACAGATATTGCGAGAGATTTGAGAAGAAATTTTTCTCACAAACACCTGCAAGCAGTTGTAATCCCATAAGCTGTGCACGCTCGAAAAAATATAAGACGCGCGCGAATCAAAATGGTCAAATCAGCCATTAGCGTAAAAAGCACGAGGACGACGTCGCAGCTTGATCGCGTGCCCCGCAAGAGAAAAGCGTTTTTTGAAGTCGACGTCGCGCAGCTTCGCATATAAATACATAACATCAAGTTGATGCATATATGCACTGTTGGCGCGATCGGTCCGCATCAAATGAGAAACTTCACGCCGCTTACGTTAATCTCTCTCTCTTTCTTTTGCGCGCACGAGGATCCCGTCGACGGTGCCCGTGTGCGCGGGCTACGAGAAAAAAGAAAGAAAAAAAATTAAATAGAGGGAAAATCTCGTGTCTCTTGGGTGCAAAAAGAAAGAAGGACGTGAAACTGTACGGACGTATATGCGTGGCTGTCGAGGCCTGGCAGATCAGCTGCATGCAACAACGTATATGGGCGCGAGCGCGCGTGGCCTGGCATGCAGCGCGCGATTCATCGCGTCATCAGTCCGTGTCAAAATGTAAATGCTCTGCTGCGTGCGCGTGTCTGTGTCCGCAGCACACCAACACACACACACACACACACACACACACACACACACACATACGTTTGTACGTGTATATAAGCCACCCGCCGAGCGCGGATCTCTTTGGCGGCTTTGGCAAACGCCCTCATTAGGCCTCGCTGGACGAGGCAATAATACCATTATTCTGTGCATGTGTGTATGTGTGTATGCAAGCCGTCGTGCGCGCGCGTTCAAGCCGTACCAGCTTGATCGACACTTCTCGTCTCTCTCCATCTCTCTCGGGCACTCGACGAGCTCAATCTGCCGTGCGATGACAGACCTTCGATATTGCCGAGCTCCGCTGCGCCTTCAATAATCCAGTCAATTCGCGTATTTTGCACTCGACGCTGTGACAACGCAAATAGCTTCTATTGGTCATTTTCGCCGTTTGTCTTCCTACTTTTCATTATTTATAAACTCTTAATTTCCGACATTTATTTCCATTATAATTTGAAATAAAAACAAAATATGAAAAAGTGATTTCACAACGAAGCTATTTTGAAAGTTCTCGTGGTTAAAAAATTGCTTGGATCGATGGACTACCGATATGTGTGTCATCTCGTCTCTCATGCCCTCGTCCCTATACATGTTTAATAATATTTTGAATATTAAGGCTCGTGTTACGCTGGCTATAATATGTACACTCGCTACCTCCATCTTTTACACTATACAAGCTCGAGTGAGAAAGAAAGAGAGAGAGAGAAAGAGAGAGATTTTGCGCCTGGTTGCGTCTCAATTCAAGCGGAATATGTGATCGTCGTCAGCAATGCAGATTTCGGCGACACTTTCAACATCGAGCTCATTTTATAATATCTCCGCGAGTATACACGTACGACTTTAAGCTCGCATTATGGCGATACATTAAAGTATCCGTTGTCTTCTCCATCTCTTCTGGCGTAATCCCCTTTTTTTTTATTTTGCTGCTAACTCAAACCAACGGCAAAAGCCCAAAAATGAGAAAAAAACAAGCATCCGCGCATAATTTGCAAGATGATCACTCAAAATTAACATCGAATTGTCGTGCTCGACGCTGAAAGATAGATAGCGCACAGATCGCAGTTTGGCCGTAACATTAAACGCGCCCAATGGCATCGGTAGCTCGACGCGCGGCGTATAGAGCAGAGCTCAAGCCCTGCTTTTATTCAACCCGATTGATCCGCTATAGTCTTGGTTTCCTTCGATATAAACAACACGCAGAGGGCCGTTAACGTTTCATTTATTCCGGCTCGACGGCATAAATACGTGGCATGTATATCGCGGGCTCGCTCGGGAAACCCGACAAAATTTCTTTTCCTCTTCTCATTCACTTTCTGTCATTAATACCTATTCGTGGTAGGTGATGACAGTAGCAGCTGACGATAACAAGCGCACCCGATAGGCTCCGCTATCTGTGCACTGCTTTAATCCATCGATTATAGCCGCAAGCCCAATGTATAGGTGCACTGAGGTCTTTTGTCGACTTCTTCGCTCTAGGCAGAGATCCTATATTCTGTTCACGCGCGAACATGTCGCATGTGCAGAGATGCGGTCATTTGATTCGAGCATCGGCTATTGTCATCAACTAATTCCATTTGGTTTTCTCGCGCCAAATGACAAAAGTCGCGATCAGTATTGATCGACGAGCTACGTATAAATCGGAGTTGTTTCGCGTGCTGCTCGTATACTGCTCCGACTTTGCTATATAGTTTACGCGTATCAAACGCCGCATTATACTCGTTGAGAAAAAGTAAGACGCGCTGCATCATCCCGCGCGAGGAGCGATAATGTAGGCACCGCAAAATGTATACATGTATGCATACATAACAACGGATGACCAGTAGCCCAGGTGTGGAGATATTATTTGAATATCTCATCACAGCTACGAGATACTCCGCAAAGCTTCTCTCGCTCGCTGGTGGCAATCAGCAAGGAATTACTCGACTGATTGGATCGTTTATTCCATACGCACACATTCGCCTCGTGCGCGCAGCACTGAAATGTTTACTTTTTTTAAGATACACATTTCTCGCGCGCCTACCTATACAGCTATGGAATTTACGCATCATCAGCACCTCTCGGCGCGAATATGCGCGCGCGTAATGCGCTGCGTTTCCCTGCGGTCAGGGACAATCACATCTACTGCCTCTCCTACGAGCCCAAGAGCGAATTACCGATATGATTGCTACTGAATAATATTTCGCTCTTCTGCCGACAAAGGAGCTGCAGACTCGATTTTTCGCCGCGCACCCAAACCGAACTGCGTTTGCGTACGCTGCAAAAAGTACGCGTGTGAACATTTGCTCGAGCTGCGTGCACGCGCATACTTTGACCAGTGCTGCAGTGCGAAAATTGAATTCCTTCGTGCTCGCGCGATCGATATATTATGCCTGGCAAGCAGCTCTATACTCTTTGTTCGCTCGCGAGGACTTTTCGAGCGATATATAATGCCTTGAATTCCGGAAGGAAGGATACTTTAGACATCGTGTCCTCCGCATATTATATAGAAGCTGTATCATCTCTCTTAGAGCATACGCTTAATTAGCCATTGTGATCGCAGCAATCTGCAGCCTCTTGGACCTCTTGACGTGGGAGGTCCGACGAATCGTTTCCACTAGATTGAACCCAAGGAACTCGGCCGTAAGAGGCTTCCATTAGTTCTCTCTTTATGACCGCGCCTTCACCTTCGCGCTTCGTCTGTTTAACACATTATAATACGTATCGTTGCTTATGAGGCAAAACCACTTAACTCTCAATTTTTAATAATCAAGTTTTGTTTTTCAGTAGGTTTGGATTTTTCCAATTTGTAGCTTGTGACTACATTTTTCAATATTCCAACGAAATCTTTCAAAATATTTTTACAAAGAAAAAAATGTATGTTAATGAAAAAATAAATTATTGGTTGCTAGATATTATTAAATTTATATCAGTATTATTAATCCAATAGTTGACAATTTTTATGAACCTAAGAATTGCTTAACACCTTATTATAATGGAAAATAATATAATTACTAAAAAATAATTATTCACAAAAGTCTTGAAAATGTTATTCATGTAGCTATTCATTTAAAAAAAGGGCGAGACTATCAGTACGACAGATTTTATCCTAGTGACTTTTTATATAGGCATTCTTTTTAACCTTTTTTTGTTTTAAGCCAACTTCAAGTTTGTTATTAAGTCGAAACTAGCAGATTGGTTGATGTGAAGCGCTCTCTATGATCTTTATTGATATTTTACCGAAAACATTTTTAAATTTTCAAAAACTATTCATATTTTCCTGTTTTACAATTACGAGAGTTATATTATCGTGGTTATTATATTCCACAACTTGTAGTTCCCATTTTGAAGATTATAGGTCAAGAGCATTTTAATCATGATTACATGGTGGTACGATCGAAAGTTTTTTTTTCAAGAAAAAGTAATTTTGACTTACTCTCAGAGTTCTAATAAAAACGACACATTATGCTTGTCTCGCGAGATTGATTCAAATGGCAAACGATTGTTTTATCTTGTTAGTGTTCATAAATTTCTACAATTTTATTCTGGATTGCCCAAAAAACACTATTACGAAGTAAGTTTAAAATTCTTACATAAATTACATTTTCATGATAATTAACTATGATACATATACATTTAGATCATTACTGACAATTGTATTTTGTACTTTGACATTGAATATTCTCGTGTTACTGAGTATGTTAACAATGATGCAAGAGCTTTTGAAATGTTTATCTCACTTGTCAAGCAATTTATTTTAGATCATACACCAGGAATTTTAATCAACCACATATATCATATGACATCTGATTCATCTAATTCTAAAAAGTTCAGCAAGCATGTTATTTTTAGAATTATAAAAGATAATCGAGAATATATGTTTTTCAACAATTACCACTCATGTAGACAGTATGTTTTTGCATTGAGATTGTATTTGTTGCAAAAAATTTTCACTGTTGAAAATAATTTTGACCATGATCATTTAACTACGGATAATTCACAATTGCTAATGAAGTATTCCAAAGGTGTAGATCATGATCAACAAATCATCCAATATCAGCATTATGCCAAGTTATTTTTCAATGAAAATGATGAAAAAGCTGGTATTTTTTTATTTAATGGTACTGTTTTCATTTCTACTATTTATTATATTTTAATAGCAAATATTAGCATTAAAATTAACATTATTTCAGGACTTTTCATTGATTGGGGTGTTTATACAAAGAATAGAAACTTTAGATTACTTAATTCTTCCAAGAAAAGTGACTGTTTGCGTACATTGAAGTATCAACCAAAGTTATCAATGCTTCCATATGAAAAACCTACGAACGAAGAAGTAATGGCATTTTCGTTTGCTTCAAAATCTATAAAACAGTCCATTTTTATGATGCCTAAACTTAATGTTGATGTGTTTACCCCTAAAGTATCTGAGACAGCTCGTGGCAATAATGCCATAGCGATTGCACAAATTAAATTAGACCGCTTTAATTATAAAACAGGTGAATTATCTTCCTTTCAAACAAATTTTCTCGAAAGCGCAATAAACTTCATAAAATCTATTGGAATACCAAATACTTGTGCTAAATTTACTATTCATGATATTTTTAAGGTGAAAAACCAAATTTATTGCATCAATGTTAATGAGAAATTTTGTTTGATTGAAAATAGGTTTAACACTAACAATCGTGTGTACTTTATTTACAATATAGGTACAACGATAGTTCGATTTAAGTGTTTTCACTGTGGGAGAGCATCGTACCTGGATTATAAAATTTTGTAATTTATTTATTTTTTATTAATGTAATATTATAATTAATTAATATGGTCTGTGTTCGGTATCAGTCTGTTTTAGATGAAACATTGTGATTTTTTAAATTATTATTATTGAAAAAAAGCGTTTGTATGAAATAATATTAAATACAATTTTTGAATTTAACTTTTTTCAATAAATTTAGAGCTTTTTTAAAAAGCTACGATATTTAGTAATTTTAAGTCCATTTTTAATCAATCAAACTAATCGATTGGTTTTTTTTAAAGCAAAGAAGATGTAAGATTTGACGTTTTTATTGTCCAAAATGAAAACTTTTTTAATTTAATGTAATTTATGCCACGGATTCCGAAGGTGTCGTTAGCGGGCGCTTGTTCTTCTAACATTTCGATGACACCTAACTTATTTTTAACGGCGGCGGCCTGTGACGCCGAAGGCGGCGAGGCCGAGTCTTGGTTTTTCTATCTATTTTTCGAGATCTACAGTTCAAGATTTTTTGAATCGTGTGCACATGATGGAATGATCGCAATTTTTATAAGTTTAATTTGAATTTATTAATTGTTTGTATA